>RQTK01001562.1:37833-70333 GCA_003991915.1 Elysia chlorotica
TATTATTATTATTATTAAGGGTGAGAAGCCCAACGAACCAATAAACATCTATCAATCAATCAATCAATCAATCTCTCTCTCTCTCTCTCTCTCTCTCTCTCTCTCTCTCTGTGTCTGTCTGTCTTTCTCTCTCTCTGTCGTTGGAAAGTAATCGATGGGTTTCCAAAAGAATTCTGTTGTGGCGCTATTGCACCGCACCAGACATGCTCCAGATTCTTAAAATGCTTTAGTTTGCAAGTGCGTGTATGCGTGATTTAATTGATCCAGTCAGTTTCGGCATTAAAGGTTTGTCTCCACAATATAGCCTATATAGTGCTGACGTTGGATCCTAAGCAATACTTATACCAAAGATGTAGAAAGAAAGATAAACGACTTGCAGTTTTTTCCTATTGACAGAGTGAGGATCATTTTGTTGGTTATTGCCCATTGGTGCGAACGGGTAATTTACAATACAATAACAAAGAAAAACAAAGGATAAACGCTTTAATTATCGTTGCTTATACTACCTACCGGTTGCCTTAACCTCTGTGGTCACCAAATGTTTAGAAAAGATTATTGTTAAGGAGCTTAAGAAGTGCTTTTCTGCTTTTCAAGATCCCATGCAGTTTGCCTATAGAGAGAAAATAAGTGTTGAAGATGCAATACTTCTACACAAGGTTTACAAGCATCTTGATGTTCCTAGGAATTATTGTAGAATATTGTTTATAGATTTTTCGTCAGCTTTTAATACAATGCAACCACACCTGGTGATATCCAAATTGCAAAAAATTAATTTGAACATAAATCTGATTGCTTGGATCATTAACTTTCTAACATCAAGGCCTCAATTTGTAAAGTTAAACAACATTCAAAAAGAGAATTGCTCTTATACTGTTCTTTCAAATACTATTTCCACTAGCACTGGAGCTCCTCAGGGAGCTGTTTTATCACCTGTGTTATTTACCATATACACTAATGATTGTGCAATTACTAACCAACATGATTCTCATTTATTGAAATTTGCTGATGACACATCAATTTTAGGATTAATAAGAGAAGAAGAAGAAGCAAACTACAGAGAGACAATCCGTTGGTTTGCCAGTTGGTGTGAAGATCATTACCTGCTTTTAAATGTCAATAAAACGAAATAGATGATTATCGATTTCAGGAAAAATAAATCCCCAATGTCCCCCCTCTTTATAAATGGCGAGGAGGTTGAACAAGTAGACACTTACAAGTATCTTGGTGTCACTCTAGACAATAAATTAAATTGGAACCCTCATATCATTGCTCTTTTGAAACGGTTAAATACTCGCCTCTACCTTTTAAGGAAACTCAATTCATTTCATGTCGATAAGAAATTAATGTGTCTTTTTTATAAATCAGTCATTGAGAGTGTGATCTGTTTCGCTCTGGTCTGTTGGGGTGGAAATGCAAATGCATCAAAAACATACAAACTAGACAAAATAATCTCCAAATGTATTAAAGTTTGTAAACCCATAGAATATTTCCCCCGTGTAGATATGCTATACTTATGTAAATGTCAAATTAAGATTGTTTCAATTTTAAAAGATAAAAACCATCCTCTTTATAGCCAATTAAGTTTTTCCGAGCGCTCAGGGAGGCCAAGAGCCTTGCAATGTAGACTTGAAAGATACAAAAATTCGTTTCTGCCTAGAGCACTTAAACTGTTGTAAAAAAAAAAAAATTGTAATACAATTTTCTATTTCAGACCAGTATGTTATGCAAGCTACTATTATTCTTTAAATAATAATACTGATAATAATTGTTATTATGACTATTGTTATTGTTATTGTTATTATTATTATTATTATTATTATTATTATATACTACTACTACTACGACTAGTAGTAGTAGTAGTAGTAGTCGTCTCTACCTTTTCACAGAAATACCTTAACGGGTTAGCCTGCATGAGCTACCGATTCACACAAAAAAAAACAAAAAAAAAAACGAAGAGAATCACCCGCGACAGGAAGGAGAGGAGAACTATCACTCGATAACCTCTACTGATGCTTGGTTACATTGGACTAAAGTAAAAGGGATACTTTTGTTACCGTGAAAACGTTACCTCTAGTCGGAGAGATAAACTCTCTCTTATTCTAAAGTATTCAATGATTAAAGCGGGTCTTACACGAAGAGGGGACCAACTGGTTCAAAGGGAAGAGCGTTGGTCTCCAACGAAAATAGTTTAAACATAATTATGATCAGTCAAAATATACATGTATATTTCGTCCCCTAAATGCAAGGCACACAAAAAATGTTAAAATAGGCTATTTGGTTCGGTGTCATCATGTGATCGTCTGAGACAGGCGTTTAGATCTCCCCGCACTGCCTATGTGTGTCAGCACATACAATTATCAGACGTTCAAAATATGAAACCTACAGACTGCTTATGTAAGACGTTAACTGACTAACTCCGCAATTAAATTCATGTTTGGGCGCGTGAGTGACTTTGTTAACACGGCACGTCAGCACAGTAACGGCTATATCGTGTCCATGATGTTCTTTGGTCGTTAATAGGCTACATTAGTAGCGACGGTGATTCTTTCATCTCTCGAAGTGGTAAAAGTAGTTAAAAAATATGTCCATGAAAAGATTAATTAAAAGTAAGTGTATTTGCAGGATTGCAAAAGATCCATGTTTGGCACGATCATATATATTTTATTTTACAGATCAATGTCCTTGAGAAACATTAGTATTCGCCGAGGACTAACATAAGTAAATATGCTCTCCAGTGACTTGGAAACCAGGTGCAAAAAGCGGACAGTTTACCATAATGTGACTTGTGGATAATTTACAGTTGCATGTATGGCAATGCGGAGGCCCTTCACCTCTCAGTTGGAAGCCGTGGGTAAGATGAGAATGTCCCAGCCGGATTCGATCTTCTAGTCTGAGATACTCCCGCTAAGTGACCAACATGTGGTTGGACACAGTGGAGTTTGCTGCTTGTCAGGTTATGCCATCGCAGTTTCCAATTGTCTCTTATAAATGTATGTACAACTGGCTATGCATCTGGTGCAAGTATATACACCTGGGTAGGTTTCAGTTCGATCCCGATCTTGGCGAGCTTATCAGCCATTTCATTTCCTCGAGTCCAAATGCGCTAGGATCCAACAAAGAATGGTTTTCTTACAATTTTGCCGAATTTTCGATTTTCCTCAAGATGCAAAGAAATCCCGGACTCTTTACGTTTGTCTATCCGACCGCCTTCACCTGGAAAAGCGAGTCAGAGAGGAATACGATTTTGTCTTTTCTTGAGGTTGAGGCAGTGCCGAGTGCCATGCACAGGGCAACTGCCTCCGCAGTAAATATTAACGCCTTCGCGCTCTTCCTTCAGTCTGCAGTAAAATTAAGTGGTCAAATGGACAATCGGGGGTTATGCCCTTAAAACAATGTGCTATCCACATTTCTGACCAATATTATAAAGTCTTCCATAAAAATTACTCACACACACTATATATACAAAGTGTCTGTCTCTATATTGTGTTTACGGGGTTATGTCCATATTTTGCCATACGTAATACATGATTATAGATTTTTTCCTGTACTCTAAGCGTAAAGTAGTTGTTGTTTTTTATTTGAGTAGGTTTTTGTTTTGTTTGCTCAAATCAAATTCTTTGGCCGTGCCGTCGAATATAGAGAATCTCTCACCTGGTTTTACGTTTCCTTGGTCTAAACAAAACTATTTAATGTGTTAGATGAAATAACTGCGACACATGGCGGTTGTTTTTGTTTTTGTTGTTGTCCCTTTCTGAACAAAGAAAGTATAATACAAAGTGCTTAGTGCATGAAGACTCAGCCTTTCAGATAATCACAATAATTATTACCGAAACCGATCCAATCATTAGATAGAAAAATAGAAAAAAAAATAGAACACGGGGTCACCTGATTACAATATATTTTGTACTCACTCACTCAGTCGATTAAATGACACCGTCCCTTTACTAAAGATTAGTGGTCTGAATTTAATTGTTAATGCATATAACATTATCAGAACACCTTTGATTATTACTCGTAGCGTGGAATATTTTTTTCAGAACCTAAGGGGTCTGTAACCGTTACACCCATCATCGTGCCCACTTCCGGATTGGGTTTTGCTTTCGCTAATGACAATAACAAACGTGTTGGTAAAGCTGAATTTAAGTAATTAACACTCATTTTCAGTACAAGCAGATCTAGACCTAATCTAGATTTCAACATCCAAAGGGGGGCACTCCTTGAGTTTTGTGGTCCCTAACCTGTGGGCGATCAAATGGCTTGGTGGGCGGAATTCGAGGTGTGGATGGGTAGGATTCGATTACATGGGAGTCAGTCATACTGTGAAGAGAGAAGAGAGAGGGAGGGAGAGAGATAAAGAGAGACACAGGGACAGACAGACAGAGCAAGCGAGTGTGAGAGACAAGGATAGAGATCTAAAGTTTTAATTGCTTTAACAGATCAATTTGGCCTAATTCTTATGTGCTTACATAGTGTATGTTGTCCCCACCCCCTTTCCCCGCCCGCATTCTATCAGTGTTCAAATAAACAACTGAATACAATCAAATCGCATCCTGTCTTTTGGAATCAAACAAAACATGTCAATAAAAAAATAACTAAAAGACAGGGAGTACAGCTGGCAGGTATTTTAATCAATTTTAATAGAAAAAAATAACAAAAAGACAGGGAGTGCATCTGGCTGGTATTTTATTCAATTTTAATTTAATCGAATTCCGGCCACCCACCCATTTGATCGCCCACAGGCTAGGGACCACAAAACTCAAGGAGTGCCCAAAGGGGTAAAGTAGAAGAACAATACTCACATATTAAGCGTGTAGATCTAGATAACTATTATTGTAAGCAATCCCCCTGTACTATCGGTCTCACAGATAATTGATACGGGTTTCTTCAAAGGCTCCATCTAGAGAATCTAGAATCTAGATCTAGATTTTAATCTAGATTCTAGATCTAGATCTAGATCTAGATCCAAATCGGATCTCTATGCTCGGCGCACCAGTTAAAATTTTTAAAACTGGTTCCTCTAAGAAGGAACTGCCTTTTTTTTAACTTGATTCTGTTTTGTTGTTGCCGCTGTGGTCTTGTCACTGGCGTACTTTTACAGTGTTCTGAGTTTTTTTTTAGTAGATTTAGATCTAGTAGGCCTACAAATACTGTAACCGCTGGTGGCTCCAGTCGATAGTGACTGATCATTTTACAGCCTATAGCTTCCTCTGCCTGTTCCTATGTTTGCAAGCTATCAAGGAACTCATGGGCACGGCGATGAAAATGCACCGATTCCGTTCACTTTAGATTTACGGGCTTAGAGCTCGCTGCTCACAAACTAAAGTGAACAAGATTCGTCGCCGTGTGGGTTGTAATTCTAATATTATTAGATCTAGTTGACAATGTCAGCTGGATCAATAGATTAGATTTTTTATATCAGTGTTTTACAGTGCGCTTTTATTCAGGCACCTTTCTGGCAGCCGGAGAATTAAAACATTTGTCAGGCTGCCGCTCATCTCCAGATGTGCCATCTGGCTATTTTGGTTGACTGTTCAAACTTCAACATTGCAGGATTTGAGATCTAATTTGACTAATAGTATATATATATATTGGAAGTAGCTATTTGCCCTGTAACGGGACAAATAGCCAAAAGGCTATCTCCGGCAGCCTGACAAATGTTTTAATTCTCCGGCTGCCAGAAAGGTGCCTGAATAAAAGCGCACTGTAAAACACTGATATAAAAAATCTAATCTATTGATCCAGCTGATCACCTATAGATGCATCTAATACATGTAATGGCATATATATATTTTGTACAGCTGCCTAAATTTATAATGGACCACATTTTTTCTGGTGACTGGGCTTAGCTAAGTTCAAATTGTGCTGTCCAAAGTAAACTTTACCAAACCAAATAGTTATTGGTATGACACAAGCGTTAAAAAAGTCTTTTATCCTAAAACAACACTGTAGGCAATACGCTGTGTCTACGATTCTTTCTCTTTTTTTAGTAGTAGTTGTTATAAATAGTGGTAGTATGATTGACACGGAAGGTTGCTGTCCCCTCTCACTATGGTCATCTGGTTTAAATTCATTTTCCAGCTCTGTACCACCATAAATATCAGCAGTCATGATACAAATAGAAAGAATCAAGACTTGGTCTGAATCCTTTTAGAAAGCAAGGTGTAGTCCAACAACTTGTAAGCGAGACAAACTTTATGCTTGTAAGGGCCAATCTCGTCAAATTCTACCCAAAATAGAACACACTGCTGAAGGGAATTGGCTGTGTTACACATGAAAGGGTTTAAGGTTAAGTAAACTATATAACTTTGTGACACTCATCCCACCTTGTGGTGATCCGAGGGTTTGTGTTGCCTTGTTAAATGTTTGAATTTTAATTAATTTGAAGGAAGAAATTAATCTCATTCTAGAGTTAGGAACCCCCCTTATTACCCAACTTTTTATATTATTTAGATCCTCCTGAATGGTGATAAACTTTTACCATCATAAAATACATTTTTTAGCGGTATTAATCTGTTTTTCTCCTTCTTGTTTCTAAAATTGTTGATCACTCAAATTGTCAATTTAAATTTTCAAAAAAAAATTAAATTTATGTGGTTCTGAAAAATATTTTATCCCGGAACGGATTTTATTTGAATTTTAGTTATTCCTACATTATTTGTAAGTTCTTTTAGGAATTAAAATTTGATTAGTTTGAGTAAGGATTTAAATTCTGGGAACTAGAAAATCGTGTAAAACAATTTTTTTTCTTAATAAATCCACAGTGCTCTGAAAAAGAAATCAAACAACAGCAAAAAGGACAACATAAAGATCTTCTCTTTGATTAGCTAATTTGGAATAATGCAGAGTGATGATGTAAGTAGAAAATTACTGCACATTTTTTTCAACTTGCTTTTTTTTTATGTGTGTGCTTCTTGCAATAGCTAAAACAACAGTATTTGTGGTTTTGTCATAGTTTTATTTTTTACAGCTCTCCTTATTTACCCACGTTAATTTTTTTTTGTTCCAATGTGAAACCTATAAATTAAAGTAATTTATTAGGCACTTGCAAAGGATGTAAGAACTCCCCCATTAAAAAAAACAACAACAAACCTAACAAAAATGTCAATTCAATAATTGATTGGGAGTGAGGTTGCTCTTGGTTATAAGTCTTGTTTTTTGTCTTTAAAGAAATGTAATTAGATGGATAAGTACTTTTAGTATTGACATATTGCATCATAATTTCATAATTTATAAGAAAATTTATCATTGATATCTTGGTTTTCTGCAGTCCACTCTTTCCATGTCGATAACATTTTATGATAACACACAATTTTTTATTCCCCCCCTCCCCCTCCATTATTTTTTAGGTTATCTGGAGCATCATAAATGCTTCATTCTGCTCATTTAAAGTCAGGTAAGAGTTATTTGATTACTACTGTGAGATGGAAGTTAATGTTCATTATAAACTTTAGCCAAGACTGATCACTCTATTTACTTTAGAAGAGAAAGTACATTTACTTAATAATTATTGAAACTGCTTTGAAAAAGGGTGTCAAGGCTTCCTTTTAGTCTACTAGAATATTATAATGAAAGCTTTCATGTTTTTTTCTGAGTTAATTTCTGATAATTGATTTGGATGAGGTGTAATATTTTGGGCATTGCACTGTACACAAGCAGTCACCTATTAAAGCAAGAAAAGAAATTGACTGTCGAATGTTCACTGCCAATACCTCTGATAGTTATACCTCGATATACATGACTACTTTTTGCTAAATATTTGTTTTTGGTAAATAAAAATCTTTGGGAATAATACTCAGCATCTCTCAACCACTAATCTCAAGAGATATGAATAAATGTGTGTTTTTAAATTGTTTAATTGCATTTCTTTTGTATCTGTTCTTTTCAGAACAAAGAGCCAGAAATTTTGCCGGAATGAGTATAGTTTGACAGGCCTGTGTAATAGATCAACCTGTCCTCTTGCCAACAGCCAGTATGCGACAGTCAGAGAGGAGAAGGGTGAATATATATATATTATAAGTCTGTAAAAGAGCCAGTCTGATTTGTCAACCCTTTTGTTCTCTCTATTTGATACTAGCTGTGTCATAAGATTGCCAATTTATGGCCATGCATTGTTTCTTTTTGCTTTACTCTGAAAGAAGCAATAGGTCAATGAAGGCCTTAAAACTTAATCAGCCCAGTTCAAAGAAAAATCTCATTTGAACATGCTACAAGAGTCAACAAATAAAGGAAATTTAATGGCATAATTAATTTGCAATATTTTGAAGTTATTTTGAAAACTTTTTTTGCTAAATCTGGTGGTCTCTAAATGCTGGTAGAGTAAAATTTCTTATGATTGAGAAATTTTTACAAATGGTCAAATTTAGACATAATATACTTAGTTCTTTTTTTTATAACATTTTGGTTGCTACAGCTATCATTATATAACTATTTAGTATAGAATAATCTAATGGTTTTTATGTTTTCTTTCCCAGGTGTATGTTATTTATATATAAAAACAATTGAGAGAGCTGCATTTCCCCGAAGGTTGTGGGAGAAAGTAAAGCTGTCTCGTAGCTATGCAAGAGCACTACAACAGATAGATGAACAGCTTATTTACTGGCCAAAGTAAGATTAAACTTTTTTTGTTTGAACCACCTTAATTGTATTAATGCCTTTTAAGTAAATAAAACAACTGTCAAAAAAGTAAAATAGTTCTGAGTGTCTCTTTTAAATTTCTTATAGTCTGAGAAAGTGTGAGAGTTGCTTAACAGTTCAGATCTATTGCTAAGCTTGCAGGAAAAATGGGTCTGTATTATAATTCATTTTCCTTATTGTTTACAGGTATATGCGCCATAAATGCAAGCAGAGGTTAACAAAGATTTCACAGTACCTTATCCGAATCAGAAAACTCACACTGAAAAGACAGTAAGTTTTCTTAGAACCCATTTGGTAGATCACCATAACATTTCTATCACAGTATTGATATTGAAGACTTTTAAGTCCCAGGAAACCTGTTACTGTGATCTGTTGGCATAAAATAAGCTTTGTCTTTGTCATATGTTGTCTCACGTTCTACTCTTTGTTTCTTCATAGGGTGTATTAAAAAAATGTTTAAAAAGAACATGTATACCGGTTTAGCTTGCTCTTCCTGACAAATTTGGTTAAAATGGTCCAAGTCTGGTCCTTGTGTGGCAGGCATTTTTATATGATCTTTGTATGCATGAATAATTAATATTCCTACTCTTGGGAATGTACCCTTTCTCTTAAGGTAACCTTAAAGTGTCACAGAAGTTTTGATTCGAGTTAGCAATCTTAATGTCCTAATCCTTTTTTTCCCCACCACTTTTAATCTCTTTACATTGTTTTGGGCATTGCTGCAATCTTTATAATAACAATTTTGTGGACAGTTTGACTTTTCTTTGGTCATCATAAAACAAGTGACCACTATAGGCCTTTTTAAGTTTTATTGAAGCATTTCTTATTTAGTAACATTGCTATCATATTTTTAAAGGAAAAAGCTGACATATGCTACATATTTACTCTGATATATTTTTTTCAAATATTTTTGAAACATAGAAAGCAGATTGTACCTCTTAGCAGAAAGGTGGAAAGAAGAGAATCCCGGAGAGCAGTAAGTTTTATAAATTATCTACAAATATATTAATTACATTCCAAGTGTCTATTTTCATGTAACCATGTTGTTATAAATTCAAGATAATTGAAAACATAGCACCCAAATTGTCAGAACATAATTATAGATTCCTCAATAATATTTGTTGTTTTGTTATGAATTTCCTTTTTAATTGGATGAGTGAAAATATTAACAAAAAAAGAAATGTCATTGGTGGTTGATATCAATGTACACATCTCTCTTTAGTCTCCTCAAAACAACTGCATTGTGATAAGATGCAATTAGCATGTTATTGAAAAATTAATTTTGTAATGCTTCTTCTTTCTTTCCAGGAAAAAGCCTTAATTGCTGCACAGTTAGACAATGTCTTGGAAAAAAATTTGTTACAAAGATTGAAGGATGGAACAGTGAGTTATAGTTTGTATAGAATTTTGGACAGCTTTTTAAATTTAGTACTGTGTTTCTTAAAACAAAATATGAAACAGTCTAACAATATTTGCTCACATCCATACACAGACCAATTGCGTCATTAAAAAAAAGATGCCTTTAGCCTTTTGAACTGCAAATCTGAGTAAAAGTCGCTGTGTTAGCAATTTCCCACCTTATAATTTTTTTTGCACATACACGCACATAGCTACCAACCAGTTCGTTTAATACATACTTAGTACATATTTGACCTCCCTAGTACGTCCATACGTATTTGACGGTATTCAGCTAAAAATTGGGCGTCCCTCCGATCGCTCAGTACTTGCTGCCATTTTCGGCAATAACGCCTGGTTAGCCCAGTCTTGGGGTCCGTCAACAATATAGCGTTAAACTAACTCAACGTCAACAACAACCCTCCCCCTCCCTCTCTCTCTCTGCATTCCGCAAAACCCTCTCTACCTTTATGAGTAACCTTTTTTTTTTCTACATAAAGGGCTTACGTTTATAGAAGATTGGTGCAAAAAATATGAATATGTAGACATATGTTTCTTGTTTGGTTTGAAATTGAAACTGTCGAACATCGATGCAAAGGATAAGCGAAAAGTTTGGCTCTTCGGGTAATATGGTTCCATAGTCATGGAACTCTAGATCGTGACATCTGTTGAAATAGATTTTAGGTGTCCCGGTAGAGTTAAATTCTAGACCTAGATCTGTGATCTATATCTAGATCTACATACATCTTAATCAATGTGAGTTGTCTATTTGGCTTGCTTTTTTTTTTTTTCGTTTGGGTTGGTTGTTATGTTAACATGAAGGATTCATGGTTCAAATAAAGCCAAACATTCCGGGACCATGGTGATGGGTCTTAAATCTCAATGTAGAGCAAAAAGATAAAAATAATCCACGACGAAAATGCTTGTTGGGTAAGCTAGATCTATAATTTTCGTGAAAATATTATTTTTTTTTGGTCATAGCCAGAGCATCTTTGAACGAAAACATCAATTTAAAACTATCAGTATGCAACACATTACATATGAACAGTGTAAAGGGATGTAGGTTTTCCACCTTTTATAAACTCAACAATATAAAATGTACAAGCATAGTTCACAGCTAATTGTGAAAGTTATGACATTTGGTTATTATTTTCTTGAACAGGAAATGAATGTGTTTTACATTATTTTAAAAAGTAGTCTTTACTCCAAGTTAGTATTGTTCTTAAGATTTGTAAGTAGTCAGAGATATTTTAATATATAGCATTCCATTATACTGATAAAAACGCACATGTATTTTTAATTCACAGCGCATTGAGCCGAAGTCTGGTTAGGTTGAGCGCTATAGAAATAAAGTTTATATTTATTACTTATTCTGATATTGGTGTTCTTTATAATTAGAATGTAATATTGCTTCAGATAAACATTGGAAATAAATAATAGGGAATTAAAATGAAACAGCCCAAAGTTAAATGTATAAGTAATAACTAGTTTAATTGTTTTTCACTTGATTAAATCCCCCAGAAGTGTTTTAAAACTCACTTTGATGCTTTTATTCTTCCCACAAACAAAAACCAGTATGGTGATATCTACAACTTCCCACAAAAGGCATTTGACAAAGTCACTGAAGAGGAGGAAGTCTCAAGCGAAGAAGAGGAGGAGATGGAGGATGGGCAAAACTTGGAAATGGAAGAAAATGAAGGTCTTGACTATGAAGAAGAGGAGGATGAGGAGGTATTCAATTTTTGTTTCATGATGTTGGATGTTTTACCTTTTTAATTTATTTTTTTTTCAGTGAAAAAAATTCATGAAAATTTGAAAAGGAAATCGTGTTCATTTCACAAGTACAGTCGGATTCGCGAAATTGGTAATTTCTGCAAAATCGGGAAAGATACAGGGGAACAGATCTTTTTCTATATACCAGGAAATTTCAGCCTGTTTGATAAGAAACAAAATGTAGTTATGGGTCATCAATGGAGCAGGTGAGGGCAGACTCTCTGCCATTTGTACCTGAGAAATATTCATCTATTGCAAGTTATCAAGGCCTTCAGTAATACTTCGCAGTGGTATTTGTGACTCATGTAAAAAAAAAGTGTAACAAAGTTAACCTGCATGCAGCATGTTCCTTGGTCTATTGCGTCACAGGTGGGTATTGGCAGGGCCTGTGTTTGTTTTCACAAATGATCTCGCAGTCGCCAGACACCCATTCTCTCTTGATCTCTCAAGACTTGGTTTAGATTGAGATTAGTAGTCTTTCATTTCATTAACTTACGCATTCCATCACTCTCTCTCTTTCTCTCTCTCTCTCTCTCTCTCTCTCTCTCTCTCTCTCTCTCCCCCCTCTCTGTCTCTCTCCCTCTATCCCCCTCTAACCATTTTGTGATATATCACTCTATCTCTCGACCTTGTTCTCTCTCGATAGCAGATCCAGACCAAGACTTAAGATTTAGATCTAGATCTGGACAAGAATAGTCTTCACCATTTTACAGATAATCATTCATTCAACCAAGCATTTTATCTCTCTCTCTCTCTCTCTCTCTCTCTCTCTCTCTCTCTCTCTCTCTCTCTCTCTCTCTCTCTCTCTCTCTCTCTCTCTCTCTCTCTCTCTCTCTCCCTCTCTCTCCCTCTCTCTCTTTCTTTCTCTCTCCCAATTTATTTCTCCCTCCCTTTCCCCCCTCTCTCTCTAACTCTCTTTTCCTGATTTTACTTTCTATATCTTTAGCGATCTAAATCCCTTTCTCACTTTATATACTGGTCTGTATCCCCTTCAATCTTTCTTTCTGATCTTCTTTATCCTGATCTAACGCTTCCTCCCTTCTCTATCTCTCCCTATCTCCATCTCTCTCTTCTCAAACTATTCTCCCTATCTCTTTCTCTCTCCCTCTCTATATGTATCTATTATATTATCTATCTATCTTTTTGTCACACATATCTCTTAATAAGGTAGAATGTACATGAAAAGTGAAACCCGGATAATCGGTAAAAGATGTCTTCTTCGGATTTAACTGGTTCTACGGTTACAGTATTTTTTATAAAGATATTTGATTAGGGAAAAGTAGCAGGTAATGAAAAAATTATGTTATCCCACACAAAAGACACTTGATCTTATTCTTAAGCCATGTATTTCAATTTCTGCTCAATGGTGAAACGATTGGGATCATAGTTTTACGAAATTTTGAAAATATCCTCTTTAAACATCATAACTACACATGCTTCTTTGTACCTTATTTTTGCAGGGTGTTGGAGATGTGCAGTATGTTGCAGCTGAAGACTTTGATGAAAGTGATGTATCAGATCTTGAGGTGACTCTTTGTTTCTTTACATCTTGACATCTTTGCATTTTAGTCGCATGTTTTCAATGCCATTTGCCAATTAAAATTGTGTTAAGATTACCTGTTATTAAAGTTGCGAAGAAGCACTTTCTAATTTATTTAGGCGTAGAAGGAGATTGCCTATGACAGGTAAACCCAATTCGTCCATCTTTTGTGCAGTTTAGTGCATCTATTGCTAAGTGTGGGCGGTAAAGGAGAAAACACCTAAATACTTAAATACTAGAAACATGGAACTATTCAGAATAATGGTGATATATTAAGAGTGTTCAGATTTGATCCTTTCCTACTTTTGGTTGTAAATGATCAATCACATCAAACTAAAATAATATAGTGTTGTTTGACAGTGAACACAGCTGGGATATAATTTGGGAGGTAAAACTCTCTAGATGTTGTAATTTACCATTCAATCTCTTTGAATCTGAGAGTAGGTTGAGAATTTACTTTTAAAGAAGGAGCAAATGGGAGAAGAAAGAGCAATCCCAATAGAATCTGAGCGATCAATGTAATAGATGAAGTAGAAGAATATGAAAGAGTTTTAAGCAATAGTGTAAGGATATGAGTGTGGAAGTATGAGTAGGACAGAGTGTAAGGGTGTTATGGTGGAACTAGCAATAGGGGAGCTAGGGCAATGAGTGAGAGGAGGGGAAGAAATTCGTAATGGCAAGTGGAATTATTATCTTAATTGATTATTGCCCTTACCTGAGAATGCTATAAACACACTTCCACCTAGAAGAAATTGTTAAATCAATGCTTGGCGACTTTTATTATGAGAGATTAATTTTTTGTTGTAATATTATAAAACAGTAAGATTCATGGGGATTGTGGGATGGACAAAGCAATAGGATTACAGATAAAGTGTGCTAATACTCAAATTATGTTTCTTCAGAATCTATACCTTTTGAAATTGAAATATTTTAAAAAGAGATAATTAGCTGTGAAAAATGCCTATAGGACATCATTGTAAACATTTGGGTTTTTTTCTCGTTTTTTGGTTTGATTTCTATTTTTAATCTTTTATTTGGACATTTTTTTTTATAAGAAGTCATAAGGAAATGTACCCACATGCTTTTAGTTGTGTCTTGAGGTGATCCTAATTTTATTATCTGATTTTACAATCAACCAAACATCCTAACGAAACATTGCAGTGTGCGCATTAAAATAGCCCTACAAGTGTCGCTAGTATTTATTGTGTGTTGTTGGACTATATTTGATAATTTTTATAGGGGTCATAAAATGGGCTGAGAGGCCGCAAAAATTTGTTCTAAACATTAAAACCTATACATTTTTTGAAAGCGGAAAGGGTGTAGAAAATTGGAACAGTTTTAGGTACCACTGGCCTTTCCCTAAAAATTATCCACTTTGGCATCAAATAACTTGGAGACCAACACGTTTAGCTCCAAATAATAAGAATAAAAGATGTAGACAATTTATTCTGCTTTCAGAAAATGTATAGGTCTAATAACCTCATACTAAGAATAAACCAGCTGTAGCAGATTCATGCAACAGAAAAAGTTCAAGAATGATCCTGGGTCTTCTCTCTGACCATTGCCAATACAATAAAAAAAGCATGCAGAAGAAGACTGGGTACTTAGTTGGCATTATTATTCAGGTCCCTTCATCAACTAGATCTGCATCTCCGTTTCTATCTAGTTCAAACTAAATTGCTCTTAGTTTTGGCTCAATAAGTCTAGACCTAAATCTAACTACTGGCTCCACACCTTCACTGTCACTATTAGATACTACACTATCATCACTAACAGTTTCAAAATCATCATCACTTTCACCATCTAAGACATCTAAAACTTGCTCTCTAGTAAAAACTTTCCTTCCTGATGGATCTGCTCCTTTGTCAGATATTTTGGCTTTCAAGAGAAAATTGAGTGTCAACGTGTAAACAAATCATGAGCTGAAAACAGCTGTTGTCTGTATTCAAAGCAACACTGGAATATTCGCATAGGAATAGTTTTGGTTTATTAGGCGGTGTACAGAAGCTTTAGTCAGCCATAATATAAACTCTGTTTTATGACCGTCTATAATACTACACAAGCGATCTAACAGCCGATAATCGTCCGTAAACACATCTAGGGTTAAAAAATATTGTGTATGCTAGATTCTTTTCTGTCTGAAAATGTGCATTTTTAGACTTAAGACATTTAAATGTCGGATTGCTAAGACACATAAATTTATGACACGTAACTAATGCAGTGCACATTTTTGTAGCCTTTTCTGTTCCCCCCTCTCGTTTAAAAGCCTTTACCATATCAATTGTGGGCTTAGCTCCATTATAATTATTATATTTATATTTATTATAATAATTATTGTTATTATTATTATTATTATTATTATTATTATTATTATTATTATTATTATCATTATTATTATTATTGTTATTATCACATTCAGGACATGAATGGGCAAAGTGACTCTTCGGATGAAGATGATGAAAGTGCCAAAGGTTCATCTGATGATGAAAAGAAACCAGGTAAAGGCAAAGGCAAGGGCAAACAAAAGGTTCCGCCCCGCAAGAAGAGACCTCAAGTGCATATTGAGTATGAGGAGGAGTTACCTTCAACGTCAAAGGCAAAGATGGTTTCTTTTTAAAATCAAATGACTCTCTTGTTCAAAATTAAACAATGTACCACTGGAAGGATTTGATGATAAATATAAAGCCCAAAACAGGATGGTATCAACATTTGAATTGATGTTTTTCTTCGCAGAATGATCCTAACTTATGACATTTAAAATGGAGCTAGATCTATGCCTTTTTGTACCCAGAAGGACTACCCTTACTGTCTACTGAGATCTTCTATCATTTGTTTTTTATGTCCTATGTTCATTTTAGTGACTTCAGTAGAAACTGCGTAGCCTCATACAAATGTTATTCTTTCCAACAATGACAAAAGCTAGTTGTGTAATTGTGATCTAGAAAGAATGCTTTTTGCTATTTTATATTACATGTCTATAAATTAAGATCGTCATGTTTTCATTAACAGATCATTAAAATGGCAAAGAGATCCATCTACGGTTAAAAACTAGAGATGTTTATGTGCAAAAAGGATACTTCAAAAACAATTCTGCAGCTGCCCATATTATTATTACCTTTAAACTTTCTTTTTATATAGGGTTAACCTTTGAAATTGATTTTTAGCAACTGTATCTGCTTATAATTTGACATATATTGCTTGTTAAAACAGAGAGATTTGGCCCTTTTACTCCTGATGAGCAATAGCAAAAAATATATTTTATAGGTAGATATAAATTTTCGTTTTGAAAAATAGAAATGCTATTTAATAAACCGGATACAGCAAAGTATTTATACTAAATTCATGGCGAGAGAGAAATATTTGAATCTGTGGGTTGTTTGTTTGTTGATCCTTATGACTTTAAATGTACATATAATCACATGACTTGAATGTAAAAAAATAAAAAAATAAAATTGATTCATGTACAGAAGCAGGGCTTTTTTTCTTCATTCTACTTTTTAGTTCTTTCATATATTTTTTGTTAGTAAGAATTGCTAAGACTATTAAATAAGTCTCACTTTTTCTCGAGTACTTGGTATCTTTTACTAGATACCTAACTTTCTCCATTATGGGATATATTGTTGCCGTAATCATTTACCCCCCTAATTATTTTATAAACAAAACAATTCAGTAATTTGTGCATTGATGAAATCAAGTCTTCCATGTATGTTCTGTGCAAGTGGTTGCAGAGAATGTCCATATGATTTTGTGATTAGCCTAATGTTTTCATTTTGAAGTCTTTTAAGTTCATTGTTAAATGTTATTTGAAGAGCAATTGTTGGTCTGCCTTCATATCGTACGAAAACAAAGTCTCGCTACTTGAAGAATCGTCAGCTATAAACAGTTTTTCTTTTACCGACTCACAATGTTGGTCCAATCGCAGATCAGATCTCTGGATCTCCATTCCTATCAACCCTTTGGATGTTATTCTGTGGTTTTCGTCTTTTAAAAGGGCACATGAAACAATATCTACATCACCATTTTAACATGAACCAAATTTTTTTTAATTTAAGTGTAAGATATTTCTAAGAAATTTATATCACAGAGCTTGATTGAGCAACAAAAATTTCAATCATCCAGGAATATATGTTGCTCATGTTTCAACTGGAAAAAACAAATCAGGAAAATAAACACTTGCATGTGTTTTAAAAAACTCTGAAGTTAGAAGTAATTCATGTACATAGTTTTATTTTTCCTAAATCTAAATCTACTCTCTGGGGTTTTGCATCTTTTGAATGAGCTATGTTCGCATGATTTGTACCTTGGCAGTACTGTATGAAAGAGTCCTGCTTTGTTTAAATCGTTTCCCTGTGTCACTCGTATCAAGAAAGTTATCTGTTCGAGTAGGTTTGCCCATCATGCCGCCATGTTATACCAAGCCGGGGCAGAAACTGCTTGATATGTATCTATTGATTTAGTATTTGCAGAGACAACTCAACACCGGAAAGATAAATTTCGAAATTTGAACCCACTCAGATTCAGCCAATGCTTTTTTTGTTTTGTTTTGACAAATGATTTTCAGAGCTCAGCAGGAGACGAAAATGTTGGATAGAACTTAGAAGAAAGTTCAACTATGCTTAACTTTGGTTTATTGAATTATAGCATTTAATTTATCTTGAAGGGGGGGGGGGGTGTAGTTCAGAGTATTTAAGTTGGTTTAATGTCCAAAGTCAGAACTATATAGGCTATATTGTGCTCTGGGGTAGAACATCTGCTTCCGATGCAAAAGGGGTCCGTTGTTCGAACCCCTGGCGATTTCGTTCCCTACTGGTTGGGTCGGTGTCAGTTTACTGTGACCAGCTGCGACAAGAGTCATGGTATCTACGCCCTGTCTCGTTTGTGGCAATACAAATTTGTCAGACGTCAGTCTTAGCGCCCGTGCACAATATAGCCTATATTGTGCTCATGTTGCCCCAACAACGGGACAGGAGGAGAAAAAGAAAACTGCGACTCTTGGCGTGTTAACCCAGACTAGATATCATAAACGTTAACCATAACCTATTAAAAGTACATGTAGGCCCTACATGTATAACACTTTAAATGCCACGGTTGAACAAGCGCAACATGCACTAGACATGAACTAATGTACTAACGAGGGGATGGGCAGCTCAATCAGGAAAGTGAGTGGCTTCTAATCGGGAAGTCTCGAGTTCGAATCTTGATCCGGCCGCCGTTATGATCTCTATTGGTTGGCACAATGTCTGGACGCGAATGGTGTGGATGTCTCAGATAGAAGTTCACATTGGTTTCTATGCTGTTTGAATATGGCACATTATACAATTTTAAGACTTATCCATAGGACCCGTCTATGAGGTAGCCTTCTAAGTTGCTAAAGTTGGTCGTTAAGAAACCAACAACTAACACATTTGTCACACACTTTTTTTTATTATCATAATTATTCATCATCATCATCATCATCATCATCATCATCATCATCATCATCATCATCATCATCATCATCATCATCATCATCATCATCATTATTATTATTATTATTATTATTATTATTATTATTATTATTATTATTACTACTACTATTATTATTTATGATATAAGTTTGATATCATAAAGTAAATTATCAGAAAGTGAAATGAAAAATACAAAAAGGCAATACGTTGAAATTCACAAGCATCTTGCAGAGATCTGTGCCATGAGAAGTAATGATTCTGTACAAGGTTTGGGTCAATAAATCTGCCGCCTTCTGAGAAAAGGGCTTGATCCTGAATAGTCAGCCTCGTTCCCAAAAGATTGTTAAAGTCACGAAAAAAAAAAAAGTGAAGTAACTTTCGTCTGGCTTCCCTTTACCAGGATTGTTCAATGTGCTCTCTTAAGAATCTAGACTGCCACCAATGCAGAAAGTAAAATAAAAAGTACAATCATACAACACATTGACAAAAAATCTCGAAACACGCCCTCAACAAAATTTGAATGAATTTTGTTATCTTTACCGTAATAGCTATAAAAAAAAGTAAACTGAAAATGATTACTGAATCTAAACGTGCCTTATTTAATACAGGTCACGATTCTATCCTTAAAAGGTGAATAAATACATACATGTATTCATAACTAGATCCCCGTTACACTCAAAAGCAAGTACCCTGTACCTTAAATGAGATAGTTCTTCCTGTTCTGAAACACACAAGTCATGAGTCTCTAATTGCGAGGGGAGCGGGGCGTAGCTAGATATTGGCTGTAGGTCTCCTATTCGAAGTAAAGTGCGATAAACTCAAAAGTGACTCCCTCGTTTATGGAGATTGAATCCTTCTCCCTTTGTATAGGTAGCCTATAATCACGTCTCCTAGGTTGCCGGCTAGAATCGTGTACGGCGAACTCTAAACTGAACCTGTACCATGGACATTTATCTCTCTGGATACTAATCTGTCGTGTCGAAGCTGATCTGTTCCATGGATCGCTGTTTACGCTGGAATATCATCTGAAGGCGCTGTCTGCCACACGGATCCTGGAGTCTTTGCCCGGCCTGTCCAGCAGAATTTCGACGTCTAGACAGGAGTTATCTGCCCATTGTTCGTCTCGGCCCGCTCCCGACAGAGTCTGACCTCTGGGCTTACCCGCATGCAGCCTCAACAAAGACAGTTCCATTTACTGTCATTGCGGAGGATACTTCTCCCAATCCAGAGACCCAATGAAGTAAGAGCTGCCCATTGTGTGACCACACTTAGAAGCATTAAATTGTGTCCATCCTTTGTCTAACTGGTGTAATGCGGACTCTCGCTGCAACATAGCGTAAGGCCCGTATCATGTGGCGCCACATCGAACTCGCACCACGGTCAACGTTCATCTATTCAGCTCTCGATTATTTCATATGGAATTTATTAATATCGTGCTCGGGCGTATTATAAATAGATAAATGTTAATATAGCCTCAAAATTATGACTTAGAAGCATAAACGCCTTCTCGAATGTAAAAGTGTAATTTAGACGCAGGAGGGGACAACAGAAATGGCCGTTAAGAGGAGTGACTTTCTGAAAGGGACATTAATAAAATTGTTCCCGCCACTTTCTCATCGCTTTTACTATTATTGCTAGCTCTTGACAGCGGTATAATTATTTATTGAATTATTTTCTTAATCTACTTCACCATGGTAAGTTCATATTATATAACCCGTGGACGTTAATTTATTGGACCGAATATTTTCCACTTACTCAAGCACTACTCAACTTGTAATTCTGGCGACAACTCGAGAGACATTCTTCGCTATCTGTTTGAATTTCCAATAAACTTGTATTCACTGTCCACGTCGTTCACCCCTCGCTCCCCTTCCCACCATGTCCACGCTGATAAGGTTTTGATGATGACCAATGCCCAGTGCGGGTGTTAAGTCCTGGGTTGCCAGGATGACCAGGCACTCAGTCCGCAGCCAGACATCTCTGTGGCGTCAGCCAACCAATCAAAAAACTATTCTCTTGCTGACTCGACCGTTACGCTCCTTGGCAAGTTTATGTCACTGACTGATGCGTTGAAGGGATAGAGATAAACGAGAAGTTCTTCTAATAGCAAAATACACTGTAGTGCGATATTATGATACATCTCTTTTAAAACTAATGTATCACTACACTCCCTCAGATTATCATTTTCTTCACAATGTGTTGAATGGAAATGACCTTATTAATATAATATGTATATATATTTTTAAAGTTTGAAAATACTCCATTTTTCTCTCACCATAAAGTTAACCATGACTTGTGTACAACTTCAGAGCCACACACACACACATTACACACTCAAATGAATTAAAATTGCTTAGAAGAACAGAAACGTATGTGCACACACACACTCACGAAACAGAGTGCATCTCTGAAGGAGAAACAAAACAGGGCCCTATTTTTTTTCCTTCACGGTCCCCCATCTAAGGACACTTCTTATATTTTAAATTTATTCACGTATTTTAAAGCCCTGTGGTATTGCACTAATGTCCAAATCCCGAATAAACGAATGACTATAGCGTGGGTTGGGTTTCACTGGGGGGTACCCGCTGTCGTCTTTTGGAATTGTCCGGCAATTGATCAGCATGTCGACCCATCTCACCATGGCAAATGATGCTTGATGAATTCTGAATTATGATATTCATAACATACTGACGGCGTTTTATGGGCTCTCAAGTCTACCCACTTAACTTGAGGGCGAACCAATCTAGTTTGCCGTAGGCCATCATAAGGGCATGGTAGGGACACTGCAGACTAAAGCGAAGGGCAGAGAAAGAGCCTGACAAGGGTGCTTGAAAGTTTTGGGGCTACACAGAATTTTATTTTTTGTTTGGTGACTTGTAGAGGACAAACTATTAATAAAAATGTGTGTCCTTAGTAAGCTGAAAACCAGATGTGAATAGGTTTATTTTTATACAAAGTGTTCGAATAATAAGGTTAAAAGAACTGAAGGAGTCAATTTATTCACGTCACACGAAAGCTTTGGCATGGGTCTGTAATAAACCAAGAGCTATAAAACCTATCGCCATAATTATCTTAGTTTTAAACTATTAAAACAATAACACACAAAACTAATACAGAAAAACAACAAAACAAAACAACAACAATGCATATGATGAAGTTAAAAGCAGGACCAACAACATCAACAATAAATAATAATAATAATAATAATAATAATAATAATAATAATAATGATAATAATAATAATAATAATAATAATAATAATAATAATAATAATAATAATAGTTGTAGTACATGTAGTAGTAGTAGCACCAGGGATGATTTATTAGATTATAGGACCCCTAACTTTGTAATGCTATCGTAAAGAATAATGACCAGAGCTTGCTCTGAAAACATTGTCATGTTCTTAAAGTTACATACGCCGGCCATAAAATCGTATCATTAATGCCAGGTAGGCCCCCTACTTGTATAACGCTATCAAATAACTGAATATACAAAAAGTGCATAACTGTGTCAGGTTTCAAGTAAATAGAAGCATTTTAGTTATTCGCGGTTAATATTCATAATCAATTTTATAATATATGTATAACGATTATTTCAAGAAGATCCTTTTGCCATTAAATTAAACTGCAAAATATGCAGTGATTTCGGAAAAAAAAGTCAACCCGCATCTTCACAAGGGTCTTTTATTTTATATTATGTTATTCTAAAAGTTTTTATTTAAAATACAGCGAAGATGATACAAATGACTGCCGAAACTTGAAAGGGGGGGGGGGGGGGGAAGATTTTTTTTATGTTTTCATAAATGTAGAGAGGGGGGGGGGGGGGAACTGAATTCAGTGAGTAGCAATCACAATTTATTGAAATGTTTCATGTGGCTAATCATTAAGCAACCTTATAAAAAATATAGTGAACAATAACAAAAGAGAACAATACGTTGTCTGTGATGAACAAATTACTCAATAAGTGATAACGTTTTATTATACACTCGGTTGAAATCATGTTTAAAAAGAAGTGCTAATCAACAGAAGAAAAACAACAACAAAGGGTCTAGTTTTCATTACTTCAGAAGATGAGGCAGCACAGCGTCTGGTGCCATTATAATTTGATTGTCTGAGAAAGGAGTCCTGGTACATAATATCGCGAAGCTAAATCAACGAAAGGAGCTGGAGTCAGAGAGTTGGCTTCAGATGCAAGATGTACGGAATCGAGCCCCGATCTGACGTAGAGTTGGAGACAGAAATATAACTTCAGCATCCCGCTCTGCTGCCTCGACGCCGTTTAGCACTCTTCTAGAGATTTACAAACTGGTGTAAGAAAGATAATAAAAATGAAATATTAAAATTAGATGAATTAAGTTACGATAATTTTCATCAATAAAATGTATGCATGTCGTTTTTTTTTCTTCAATTATGTAACGTGGATTGTTGGGGTGATGCACAGTCTCTGTTGTAGAGCCCAGCTATCGGTTATAAAATTATATATTGTAGCGGGGCTTCAGACAGTGATCCAACATCCACTGGCTCAACACAAATAATAAAGTTAACTCCTTGTAGAAATATTGAAGAATAACTTTATTAACTATAAACACGTCTAGGGTATTCAAAATGTTATAATGAAATCTCGACAGTAATTAAATCCACAGCTGCAATAACAATCTGTGATCAATTCCACAACTACAATAGCAATCCGTAACTGCAACACAACAGCTTCTAATAATAGTAACAAACGCGCTCGGACTCTCTGACTGACTGAATATTACTCACTCCACTCTCACTCAGCCGTACAAGCCTTTTATAGCGATTTGTAACCCAGAAGATTCGAGTTCTCGATACTTCTAGCATGTACTACCATCATCTAGAAATTACGAAACTACAAGGGACATTACTCCAGTTGCCTAGAATCCTTAGATTGTAAACAAGCCGACACTGAAAAACAAGTTGTTTACCAGATTGACAGATTTCTCGAATGTTCTTCACAACCAGGGCAGACAAAGTAAGAAAAACAAACTAACAATGCATAGATTTAATCTAGAATGATCTTCACAACCGGGGCAGACAAGGTCAGAGAACAAACTAACAACGCATAGACTAGATCTAGATCTAGATCTATCTCCAGTCTTCTCGTCTTCTCTCTATCCATCTCTATCTCTCTCGTCCCCCGTTCCTCTCTCTATAGCTTTCTTCAAACAAACAAACACAAACTTGTCACAAATTAAAACAACAAAACACCGCCAATAGCAATAGCAGCAACAACAAGATGTTGTTTTTTTTTTGGGTGGTGGTGGTAAGGGAGTAATTGTGTCGGCCTTGTAACGTCCAGCGTCAGCAGTAAAGCTTTATTGTGCACAGGTTCCAAGACTAACGTCTGATAATTTTATGCATTGCCTCGCAGAGACATTTCGGGGATACCAGAGACTCCTGTCTCAGCTGGTCACATACTGACACCGACCCATCCACTAGGGGGCGAAAAATTAGACAAATTAATTTGGTCTCATTGTGGATTTCCAGTCGGGGACCTCCTGAGTAGGATACCAACTTTCTACCTCTCGTGCCAGTTCACCCCGTGTGTGTGTATAGGGGGGGGGGGTTGAGAGGTGGAGAGGGGGAAGAGGTAAAACGCGCGACTTCTTACTAGGAAGTGTTGGATTGAGCTGACCTCTCTCGGTGTCAATACAGTGCATACATTATATGGTGGCTTACCAAGAGAGAGAGAGAGAGAGAGAGAGAGAGAGAGAGAGAGAGAGAGAGAGAGAGAGAGAGAGAGAGAGAGAGATCTTAGTATCCCCGCTCTGCCTATGTTTGGAAGCTCGAAAAACTGTCAGAAGTTAGTCTTGGTCCCGTTCAATAGACAGCCTAGTTGCTGACTTGGAACTTGAGAAACAAATTAAGCTACGGTTAATATCACCTGTGGCCAATCCGAAGAAAAAATTCTCCAACCCAAAAATAAATGCACTCACTCAACAAAAAACAACAAAATCAAACCATTTTTGCTCGAATTGGTGCATGGTTATCGCATTTTTTATTTATGGCATGAACTGGTCTTTTCCCTTTTCAGTGTCATAGTGCATAGCATAACATAAATTATTATGATTAAACTTTTGTTCTTGGACGCAAATAAAAATTTCCTTGCGGCAAGAACAGCTGACAATTAAAATTATAAGTTGAATTTCGTAGGCATTAGCTTACTTTGGACATAAAATAAATCTTCCAATTAAGAATTTATAGAATCTGAATCCGCTTAATCTGTTTAAAAAAAAATGAAAATGTGCTACCGGTAATTGGAGTGATTGGACCAAAGTTCTGTGGCGCACCTGCTTTGATTACTTGGACACCTCATTGTTGAAAAAGCTTCCATTAAAAGTCTTGATGGATGTAGACGTTTAAGTGTTGTTGGAAGTTTATCATTGCCAGAATTATAATATTTTGTTCCATTTCTTATTCCAAACCCCCCCAAAACAACAACAACAACAACAACAACAAGAACAACAAAAACAACAATAAACAAGCAAAAAACACCACAATGTTATATTTATGGGTTATTTCAGACTATTCCTTATTTAATTAAGACAAATAAAATCTGTTAATAGCGGTAAAATTCCCATTGGCGTCTATTTTTTTCTCATGTGCCTAAACCTCCGCCAATTTTGTTTGTATCTTCTGATACCCGTAGAGAATAGTCTTTTTTTAAAGTTAGAAAGTCGCTTTTGCCATAAATCGCAATTTGGTGAAGTACTTTTGGTGTCTATATGCAAAATCTTTAGATATTCATTTTTGAAATGTGACAGCAGTGTTTTTGCGCTCGAGAACTTCTTAGCCTTTGATCAATATCAGACAATTGTGAAATACCGATACAGAGTCATTCAGCCAACTTTGGTCTTGGAGAACTATGCAGACAAGAGCCAAGGAAAGAGGTAATTAAATACGAAAAAACACAAGAGTTGGTCGATAAAATTCAGATCTCACCAAAAGACAAAAGGCCCACCATTAAGTATTCGAGGGCGTCTCCAAGATTTTAGTGGGTTCCGATAAATTAGTTTATCTCACGAAAAAAATGAATTCATAGCCAAACACTGCGCTATCCCTATCCTCCACATACCTCATTAACTCATTTAGTTACTCCGCTGTGATAAGGTTGGGGCAGAGGTTGCCACCCTTGACGTTGGCAGACGGCGCGCCCACCACCAGAAGACTGACTCGCAGGCTACTCTTGAAACAAAAGATAGATCGAAACAACCCCACTTATTCTGTATACTGAGTTACGGCATTTTGCCTCTTCGTGAAATAGCATGGATAATAGTGGGCCAGGTGGGGGCGCCTCCTACACGCATGCGCCGTCGTGACGGTGGCGTGAGGTCCAAGCAGCGTCGGCCGTCTCCGACTTGAAGATTCTATCGTGGCTTTTGGCAATGACAAAACTAACAAACAAACATTGTGACATGCCCCCAACAAGGCCAGCTTAACCTCTCGAGAGCCGTATTTGCCTACCTCCGTTATTGTAGGGTCCCCCTTCTCTCTGTTTGCAATGTCGGGTAAGCCACTGTGTGCCCGCCAGGCCCCACCAACTACCAGTCCAGAGTTATTCCCCGTGCACAACTTCACTCCATTATTCATTCGCTAATAGCGCGACACTTGAGTTCCCTCGGAGTCCTAGTGCAATCTGCTAATCGCGGGCCGCGACCTGGCCAAATCTTGCCATCGTTTGGCAGATTGTCCACCGGTAAGCCGATCTCCCCAGCCCGGCCGGGAGAAAGTGACACATGAAGAAAAGGAGGCGGGCACTGAAGATGGGGCCCTCTAATTTCCTACTGTTCTCGAAAGTCAATTCGTAAGAATAGACATCACTGTTCAAATAATTATTTTGCTGTAGAAGGGCTTTGGTCCTATTAAAAAGTCGTGGTTTTGTTTTGTTTTTAAGAAAGACCAGACTATGTCGAACTTTTCGCAGGCAACATTAATATAAAGGAATGTTTTTGTTTTATCCTTTTGAATTTTTGTGTGTGAAATGTTTTCGAATTGAACTAGCAAAAAGTATACGTAATTATCGGTTGAATATTCTTTGTGATTTAATTCATATGCCTTGCTTCGTGTATCATCTAGCTTGCTTGATATCCAACATATATTTTACTTACCCCTATGCATCTTTAAATCCTGTGTAATTGATCATCAATACAGAAAACATTAGAATAATATGAAAGGTTTCATAATTTCCCTTTCTTCCCCTGTCGAGTCCGATTTCCGTGTGGCACTGTGTTGAAGAGTTGTCCCCGCCCACCGAGAGAGCTTGGCGCGCCGAGAGCTGCCCCAGGCCCAAGACACTGATCTCCACCTTGTTTGCCTCCTTAGAGTAGCTCCTTTCCAAGAAAGTGTCGCTCTGCCTGGCTATGACACTGGCCAAATACTTGCCTAGGCTCGAGTTACAGACTCCCCATGGCATACAAGCCCCTAGACTGGGAGTACAAGCGGTGGGGCGGGGGAGATTGGGGATGACAGAATATAGAAAATCGGAATAAAGTTAAAGCACAGGCAGAAAAACAATTTTTCTTTCAATTTGGTTTCCGTTTAGAGTAAAGGAACAAAAGAAAAAAAACGACTGCTTTGCATAATGCAGGAAGTAAATATATAAATGAAATTCTCATTTTTTTCGGGTAAAGAGAAATAGAAGTTTTTTTTTTTTAATATGGGATTGATTCTCTGGAAGGTGTTTTCAGTTAAAAGTAAATAGAACACCACTTAGATTTCTGTTTGATCTATTCTACTAAGAAGTAAAAGATCAACCATACAATAGGCCCGGCTGCAATCCCCTAGTAAAATTTCATTCACAAGTTTGGCATCAAACTTAAACATTGCATTCTTACTTTCACCTGTATCTTTATCTTTATGATGCACCGTGTCAATGTGTAATGTTACATACTTTTTTCCAAATGTCACCTGTTTCACATGTAAATGATATTCGTAATTTCATCGTTTCTCGTATTTTTCTTGCTGCGTGAGTTTTAACCAATTTCTTGTTCTCTCAATGCTGGTTTAAGCCTGATCCTTGAAAGCCACCATAGAAACTTAGTTCATCATTACATCAACTTGTTTTGCTCTTGAGGCTTTTGGCACATGTGCTTTATTACACATTGATATTGAGTGTCAGCTTTAGAGTTGCACGACACATTCCGAGTTCATCTTCTATGTCTAAAGCTGGACCCTTCGACCTACTTTCACTACAAAGTCCATGTGAATGATTGTACAGTGCCGCATTTAGGTTGCAGGAGTCTCTGGGCCCAGCTCAGGTGGGGGACCCTGCACTCGCTTATGATTGTCAAAGGATGCCTTAAACCGGCGCTGTAATTGTACTCTCTTTTCCACATGGAACATAAAGAAAAAACAAGGAAGAAGAACATAGATCCATGACAATATTTCTTCCACTATTAAAATTCTTAGAAACGGACAACTCTTCAAATCATTATCTTGAGTATAATATAAATTTACGTCTTGACATTTGTGTTTCCATGTAGGCAGAAAACAGAAAAGTAATAAATATTTTACTCAAAATGTAAGAAAGGAGAAAATTCCGTTTTTCACCTAGCCCCAGACTAAATAAAGTACGTGTATTGTCCCCAATGTTGTTGTCACCCTCATATATTTTTAAATACTTGACGAGTGTAAAATATCCGTGTATCTATTTTCGTTTTAATGGTCTCACACCACATGCTTAAAACTGCGCTTATGACAAGCCAAACGTAGATAATTATATAGCCAAAAACATGCTTAGCAATTTTTTCAGTTGTTTAGAATGTGGAAGACAATGTTGATGTACCTATATCTTCTTAGATAAGTCAAGATATTGAAGATTTTAATTCTCCTCTGTAACAAAAAGGGAAAATTTTATATTAAGTTTTAATTGGAAATGTCTATATCCAAAAAATTTAAGACTTATTTGAAAGGGAGGCCATAACGTTTATTATTAACAAAAAAAAGGTAAACTTTAGTAGGCATATGAATACAGCGCTCATTGTTAACTGTTGTCTACAATATTTCTATATTGTTCTATTTTTCCCAGAATATTAATTGAGCATACATAGCTTAAGAAAACAAAAGCAATTTCAATAGTTTGCTTAATTTATACTTCTGTTTATGCAGCTCATTCTATATAATATGAAACACTCTCGTTCGGTGTTTGCAGTATTTGTCATTCCCCTTCTCCTCCTTCTTTTCCCATCATCATCATCATCATCATCATCATCATCATCATCATCATCATCATCATCATCATCATCATCATCATCATCATCATCATCATCATCATCATCATCATCATCATCATCATCATCATCATCATCATCATCATCATCATCATCATCATCATCATCATCATCATTATCATTATCATCATTGCCCTTGCGCCCCTCTCTTCAGCAAACTGTAGTTGGTCGGTTCCATTTCGTAAGTTTTTTCTTGCGTTTAATAGAACCTTTCTTGTGAATGCACGCGGACAGGATTTCATGTCTATGATTTATCCAGTTTTTTTTTTTTCAAATCATAACAATTTTTTGCTTAAACATAGTTGGCACTATTTTGAAGATGGTGAGTATGGCCTTTGTTGTTGTTTTTCCAAGTATTTGCCAAGAGATATTTCCTTACCTGCTTACTGAGGGTATTCTCTAATCTATTCTTTTCTTATGTAGAATTACATTTATATTGGTTTAATCTAGTTTTGAACTGGTTTTTCTGTGGGTCCAATATATGTGTTAATTTAATTGTTGTCTTGTCGTTGCACGGTTGCTTGGTAATCCTTGACCGTCCAATGGGCGCGTTATTTTTTCCTGGAGTTGCATAGTTTTATTCCTTTGTTTTTCTCTTGGTCATCATTCATGCTTGATTTACTATGTGCATTGATAATTTGCTTAACACCATTCATGCAACTGTAGCTTAGTGTCATTGTGCCTGATTTATAATTTTGTGAAGCCTGGTGGTGGATGGGCAGCAGTTTTCGAGGAGATTGAACAAGTATTTCCGATATTGGATAATGCTATAAGGGGGGGGGGGGGGTGAACTAAGTGATATTTCGTTTCCTTGCATTTCCTGTTCACATTATTTTCTCTGCGTTGTTGCTACCTCTGTACATGTTCGTGTCGTTCCTCACTTTGGTGGTAGCTGGTATCATTAAAATTTTGTTCACTGTTCCTGGTTTTATCTTTTCCGCATATTTAATTATCTTTTTGCAAATATATAATATGTATAATTACATATATCTGCCCCAGCGAATGTTATTTCACACAACGCTTCAACTGGGTGTGTGGACGTGAATGCTTTTCGCCCCCGAATACTAAGATTTCTTACTGTCAAAAATCAATCGCAAATTTTGTGTTTTTAAGTCCTTTAACTGATCACATCGATCATTACACCGACACCTCCGGGGTTGTCGCAAAGGACCAGAGCTATACAAATCATCTCTTTTTGTGTCCCTTATGTTTCAGGAAAACTAAGGCCTTGTACTGAGGTGATTGGGTTTCGTCTCGCATAGAATCCAAGTCGAAAACCTGCCCAGGCTGTGCCACTCAAACCAGTCTTGAGTATGCACAATGTGCTGCCTATTACATTTTGTTTTTGGATTTGACAGTGGGTAGCCAATGAGATGGTTGGTTTATGTTTACGTTTATTTAGTCAATATATATATATTAAGAACATACATATCGAAAATTATTTTGTCAAGCACAGGCTTTGCAAGATGAATATAAATAAACAGTTATACAAATATACATGTAGCAACACAATTAGCAAAAGTTTTACTTAAACATAGTTGTATATAAGTGGAGATTAATTAAAAAAAAACAATTAAGAACGTAGCATAAATTCCTTATCAATCTGGGCAAGTGATTGCGTATTACATAAAAAAGTTTCACCTTCTAGTAACATTATACATTTTTAAGCTCTCTTGTGCCATTAAAATGTTTGACTAATTGTGGGTAAAAGCTCTTAACGAAGCGGCCACACCCCTTAAATGCTCGCATTCTTCTCCCATGGGACAGAAGATCAAAGTAACGGCTAGCAGGGTTTTGAACAATGCATTCATTTAATGATTAATTTTCGTAAAGTTTTACCTATCGGTCGATCAAATGAAAGGATTGTTGGGAAATCAATTATTTTACTGATTCGATGATTACGTAGAATATCACATTTTTGTTTTTCAATTTATTGTTTAACGATGATTGCTCGATCCATTGTGCGATTTCAAAAAATATTTTAACTAGTATGTCTGCGTATGTATTATTTAAGGGCGATTCCAATCACTTTTTATACATGATACAAAATCGCATAAAGATAACAAGAACAGGTTCAGAGATAAAAAAAAATGGCCCTGTCCAACCCACAATTGAATAAAAACCAACGAGAGTAAGTTCCCATAATTATAATAATATCGAAATGCGCAGTGGCTATCTAAACTTTGATATTCAATTTTGACTCGTTTCCATTTCCTATCTTTTCTTCTTTGAAGTGTGTAAGAATAAAGAATGTCATTCTTTTACTGATTACTTTAAATTGAAGTATGTATTTGAGTATTAGATAGAGCCTCAACAGATTTTCTAATTGTGTCCCTGGGCACACATTTCAGCTTTTAATGAAAAGCTCTGTTTAAATTATATATTTTCGCCTTACCCATTCATCTAAAGCGTGTAAATATAGATATATTTATTTTTTAAAGCCCTTTAAGAAGTAAAAAGATTATTGTTGTGTTAGGCTCGGTAAATATTCCCTGATGCCAGCTGTCTGTCAAGAATCCTTGGGTGCTGCTTGTGAGGAGAACACACGGGCAAAGTTTGCTCGCGACGAGGCCGGCCATTGAAGAGACGGTGAAAGTCTGCAATTAGAATATGTGTGCCAGGCAAAACTGACAACTTTCAACAGTGTCAAGTTCCTCGTGGCGTATTCCGTTTCCGGTCCTTCACAACGCCAGATGATGCATATTGAGACCGTGTCATCAAAATTAACCCTCAAATAGCATCCTGTGATACGTTCGGTTTTGGTTTACCAATTAATGGAACCTGCCCAAATTATTGAGACCAAGCTCACCTCCGCCCTGGCAAAACAGGCAGATATCAAAGTAAACCTGTCCTAGCCCGGCCACTGGACACATTTAAAACGAAGCACAGCTTTGGAAGTGCATGTAGTCAAACCCTATTAGGCTTTGAAGGAAACAATGTTTGAAAATATGGAAAAACTAGAAAGTTTTAAAGACAAAAGTAACAATATAATCGTATTTTTCTTTTACTATGCTTGCAAGTATGTTACTAAACGAGAAGCGGTTTGAACGTCCTTGTATTGTGTCGTTCGTAAAGTATGTATATGTAACATGGTCTGTAAAACAGCAAATGTGTCATTTATTATACAAAAAGAAACAGCAACAACAAAACACCAAAAGCACACTCGTCCGCATTTTTCACGAAGTGGAATCTCTAGAAGGTTGGTTAAAGGGTAGTTGTGGATAGGTATACAAAACCCATCACAAATAAATCGAGGTGCTCTTTATAGAAAGTCAGGAGGAATGAGTGTAAAATCCTTACTTTCAGCCAGCTGAAAAACAACACCATTTTGGCAATATGCTGGATTGTACTTCAGATGGCAGGACACTGTAAGCTCTTGACCATTTAAAGGCGATTATTTATGTTGTAAAACATTCTCAATTAGTATCGACGACACTCCTTTACTTCGCTGTATTTTTTACA
>RQTK01001563.1:9888-32388 GCA_003991915.1 Elysia chlorotica
GATGCCAAGGCGGGAGCAGTCTGTCCGCAGTGTTGTTTGTAGCAACACACACTCACACACGCACACACGCACAAACACATGCGCGCGCGCGACTGACGGAGTCTCGCTGTACACAGTGACGCTGTTTAATGATTGCGCAAGAGGCAGAGGATTGTCGCTACATTCCGCATAATTATCCTCATCATCATCATCGTCATCATCATCATCATCATCATCATCATCATCATCATCATCATCATCATCATCATCATCATCATATCATCATCATCATCATCATCATCATCATCATCATCATCATCATCATCATCATCATCATCATCATCATCATCATCATCATCATCATCATCATCACTATTATCAATATCATTATCGTCACCATCATCACCACCACCACCATCATGATTATTTTCATCATCATCATCGTCACCGTTATCACCACCACCATCATAATTATTATCATTAGCATTATCGTCACCACCATCACCACCAACATCATGACTATTTTCATCATCATCATCATCGTCACCATCATCGCCACCACCATCACTATTATCACTATTATTATTATCATCATCATCACCAGCAGCACCACCACCATCAACATCATCATCGTCATCACCATCAACATCAGCATCGTCACCATCATCACCACCACAATCATCATCGTCATCATCATCATCATCATCATCATCATCAGCGACAACAGCATTACTTCTATCATCATAATCATGATCATCGCTATCATAACCACCATATTCACCACCACCACACAGGCAGTGTATAAAATTGGTGAAAGCACACAGTCTGCGGTGCAAACTGTTCATTTGTAGCTGTTAAGACATCTCTCAGTACCAGTTTTTCAAAACATTTAAAAACAAAAGATGTAAGAATAGCAGGTCTTAGATCGTTCAGTTGTATGACACGTGACTTTTTAGTGACAGGTATAATTTCCGAAGTTTTCCACACTGTGGCATTGTGTGTGTTTGCAAGGACATATTGAAAATATATGTAAATATCGGTGCTAACTGCTGGTAACACAGTTTAGGAATTTTCCTCTTAACCTTGTCATCACCACAGCTTTTGTTTACATTTACGTTTTTGAAATAACACGTCGCCGACTTTTCTTCGAGTTTGAAACACCGACAATGATTCTCTCTTGACTCATTCATAAACTGCGCTTTACACTCCTCATGCTCTTTACTGAAATCTTGGCAATCAAAATGACCGTAAAATGTATTCAATCCATCTTCATATGATCTTTCGTTGTGTACCTTTAAGAGGACCGCAGCCAGTCATAGTTTTCAAGGTGTTCCACATAATTATGTTTCATATAATTTTCCATGAACTTACTTTCAATCTTTTCCTTATATTTATCTTTGTATTCTCTGGTCTTTAACTGACATGCTAGGAGTGAGTTGAGGAAAATTGACTAATATCATCCATCCCTTTCCACATTACACTGTACATTCAGGTAAAAGGTTAGGTTATGTAGCCTAGAAGTCAGCGCACTATACGGGCGGTGGATAGACGCGTGATGATTGCATGACATTTGGTATCCGCTCCATGTATGTATTCATTATATTGTAGGCCTTGACTGTGATGCTCCATGTACCCATTATACTGTAGGCCTTGACTGTGATGCTCCATGTACCCATTATATTGTAGGTCCTGACTGTGATGCTCCATGTACCCATTATACTGTAGGCCTTGACTGTGATGCTCCATGTACCCATTATATTGTAGGCCTTGACTGTGATGCTCCATGTACCCATTATATTGTAGGCCCTGACTGTGATGCTCCATGTACCCATTATATTGTAGGCCTTGACTGTGATGCTCCATGTACCCATTATATTGTAGGCCTTGACTGTGATGCTCCATGTACCCATTATACTGTAGGCCTTGACTGTGATGCTCCATGTACCCATTATATTGTAGGCCCTGACTGTGATGCTCCATGTACCCATTATATTGTAGGCCTTGACTGTGATGCTCCATGTACCCATGGCATTATATTGTAGGCCCTGACTGTGATGCTCCATGTACGCATTATACTGTAGGCCCTGAGTGTGATGCTCCATGTGTGATGTACGTATGTTTGTGGACTTCGTAAGTCTTGAGACCCGTCGCCGTAAAGGAGTCTCATTGGGAGTCAAAGAGACCTAACACCAGGAGACACCTTCGTTTTCTCTGATCATGATAGAACTCTCAAAATTGCCCCCTGTTTACTTCAGAGTGAATGCGCAATCTAGTAAGAAGTTAGTGCTCTTTTGAACTTCCTTAAATAAACATTGGTCAAGGTTGCGTTCTTTTAAAATCATTTTCAAAAGAAAAATCTACATTTTCTCATCGGGTCTAGGCATTAAAGTGCGGATCGATTTTTCACACCCACTCAACCGTAATGAAAAGTCGTACGTTTGCTTCACCGAATGGTGGGAGAGGTTTAATTGTGAAGTGAAGTTTCAGATTGGTTCACTTCAAGATTTCTCCACGCTGGGCCACTCTTTGAGAGTTGTCCTCATTTTAATATCTACGGTACTCTAATATAATATGTCTGACTTGGTCTAATAATCATACCGCATAAAAGCAGTCGAAGAATCATGTAGCTTTGTTTTCACCTTCCTTTGGCGCGGTAAATATGAAATGTTTTGAATTTGCAATGACAAAATAGTGTCATACATGCTGTTAAAGGACATTGGGTAGAAATAAGACGGGAGAAGTAGGTTGAAACGCCACAGAAACACCACAGCGGTGTTCGCGTTCCGAGCTTAAAGCGTGGAATTTAACAGAAAAGTGGAACTATTCGAACTATGCTCCGCAGATAGTTCACATCGCGAAACTTGTAACCTGGCCTTGACCCTCCACGAAAACTGGGGATCTTCCTTTTCTTCACTGTCAGCAATGGCAACTAGGGCATCTCAGGACAGACAGGCAGGCAGAGAGAGAGAGAGAGAGAGAGAGAGAGAGAGAGAGAGAGAGAGAGAGAGAGAGGCGCAGGTGGAGAGAGGAAATGGAAATAATGATAGAGAGAGAACAAGGAACATAACGAGAGGGAGATAGAGAGAGAGGGAGAGAGAGATAGAGAGAAAGACCGGACCTCAGTAATGATAACAGCAATAATAAGAAGAACAGCAACATCGATGACAACAGGAGGGACCCACCTCACATTGCTGAAATTGCTGTTGCAGTAAAAGATTGAAGTTGGGTAAGTTTTTGGACCTTAGAGACAACAACATCAATAACTACAACAGCAACAACAAAATCGACGATCACAACAGCAACATCAACAATAATAACAACAACAACAATAACAGCAAATACAAGATCGACAACAACAGCAGCATCAACAGTAGCAGCAGCAGTTACAGTAACAGCAACAACAGAAACAACAGCAACAGTAACAACTACAAAAGTAACAGCAACAGCAACAACAACACCAACAAAAGGTACTCACCTCACGTTGCTTGATGGATGTTACAGTTAAGGATTGAGGTCGGGGAAGTTCTTGGACCTAAGTGACATGCTGAAAGCTTTTCTCTCTAGTCGTAGCGGTGGGTGTGGTACGTCTTGCCTTGCTGCTGCAAGTAGTAGGTGGCGGTAGTAGTAGTGCTGGTGATGACAAGGAGGCTGTTGATATAGAGGGATAGCGTAGCCCTCCAGGCTATGTCTTATCCCAGAAGAGGTTGTAGTGGTTCAGGAGGTATTCCCGGAAACTCAACATCTGCGGAAAGCACACAATAACAAAACAAACTTTACTTTCAGAGTTAGTATACTATCCCTTGGTTTAATCAACAGGAAGCACACAGTAACTGAAAAAAATATTACTTTGTGGGTCCGTATACTTTCCCTTGGTTTGATCTGCAGGAAGCACACAATAATAAAACAAACATTTCTTTCAGAGTTAGTATACTTTCCCTTGGTTTGATCTGCAGGAAGCACACACTTATAAAACAAACATTTCTTTCAGAGTTATTATACTTTCCCTTGGTTTAATCTGCATGAAGCACATAATAAAAGAAAAAAAAATATTACGTTGTGGGTCCGGCACACACTTATAAAACAAACATTTCTTTCAGAGTTAGTATACTTTCCCTTGGTTTAATCTGCATGAAGCACATAATAAAAGAAAAAAAATATTACGTTGTGGGTCCGTAATTAAAAAAAAAAAAGAATCTTGTTTACCAAACCCAAGGACATGGAGATCCCATGAACTCAACCCTAGGAGCTGGAACAGTCCGTTCATCGAAATCTCCGCTCGCAGGGCAAACCACTAAACAATGCAGGTCTATATACACGACAAGATAATAGACAACTGTAGACAATTAATGCCAGGGGAGGTAAATCATAGATCGCCTGGGTTCCCTGCCCCTGTTCCATGAAACGTTTCACACAGAGGAGAGTTTTTCGCGCCTCCTGCAGACACGCGTCTCCAAATAACAACCGCAGAAAATACCATGGGACACTCAGAGATCGAAGGGGAAACATTAGATTTGAAAGATGCACTGTTTATAAGCAGAGACCATGCATGGATGGAGGAAACCCACACCTCAGCAAGGCACCCATCTACGGATAGCACTCTTTGAAGGTGTCGCCGTTGACAATCAACGACGGAGGAATTATAGCATTATGTTTAGTTCTAGAGAGATATGTGTACATAACCATAGCAGTGGACTAAAGACAGACAGGTGCGCATAAGCATATCGCGCATAAGTATAGCAGTTTATTAATAATCATAGACAGGCAGGTGTGTAGGAATGCCGCATTGCATTGTATAGACGCATTTGTATATAAATATAGCACTAGATTATAGACTGGCAGGTGCATAAGCATATCACTAGATTAGAACAGGTGTGTATAACTATAGCGCCAGATTATGAAACACAAGTGTGTATTAGCAAAGCAATTGAGTATAGAGACAAAATGTGTATAGGTATGGGACTACAGTTTAGAGACACAAGAGTTGATAAGTATAGCACTAAAGTATTGAGACACATGTGTGTATAAGTATAGCACTAGAGTATAAAGATACACGTGTGTATAAGTATAACTCTAGAGTATAGAGATACATGTATTTATACGTATAGGACTAGATTATAGAGACAAAAGTAAGTATGGGACTAGATTATAAGAGTCACAAGTGTATATGAGAATAGGACTTAAGTATAGATAGGCAAGTGTGTGTATAGGTATAGCACTAGAGTATAGATACATAAGTGTGTATAAGTATAGCACTAAAGTATAGAGACAAAGGTATGTATACGTATAGGACTAGAGTATAGAAACACATTCAATATAGAGACACGGGCGTGTATAAGTATCGCAGCAGATTACAGAGACGCACGTATGTAGAAGTATAGCACAAGAAAATAGAGACACGCGTATGTAGAAGTATAGCACAAGAAAATAGAGACACGCGTATGTAGAAGTATAGCACAAGACAATAGGAGAACGTATGACTAGAAGTATAGCACAAGACAATAGAGACACGGGCGTGTATAAGTATCGCAGCAGATTACAGAGACGCACGTATGTAGAAGTATAGCACAAGAAAATAGAGACACGCGTATGTAGAAGTATAGCACAAGACAATAGAGACACGCGTATGTAGAAGTATAGCACAAGACAATAGAGACAAACGTATGAAGAAGTATAGCACAAGAAAATAGAGACAAACGTATGAAGAAGTATAGCACAAGACAATAGAGACAAACGTATGTAGAAGTATAGCACAAGACAATAGAGACACGCGTATGTAGAAGTATAGCACAAGACAATAGAGACACAACTGTGTACATGTCCCAGCGGGGTGGTGCGCCTGTCATGGCGACCTAGCCATGTCATCGCGGTAGCCCTGGGATGTCACCAGGAGGTGGCATTGTCACCCATTGTCCGCCATGAAACGCACAATGACACACTGCCTGCTGGCTTTATGCCATTTAGAGTTGAAAGAAAGATCAGAAACATAAAGACAGATAAGACAGGGACATGGTTATTGATATGATTTCTTTTTTAATTCTTTGGTAAGGTCGGTAGAAAGCAGGAGGAAAAAGAAGAAAAAAAAGATAACACGAACAGAGGGTAGAGGAAAGTGGGTGAATTTATAAGATACGACTGAGAGAAGTACAGAGATAGTATGCTGCATTTGTATAGCGCACTTCAATGAACTATGATGATCAGTGCGCTTAACAATTGTCATTATCACAATTAGAAAAGAGATTTCAATGTTCATACAGTACACTATTACATCCAAGAGTCACAATGAATTTGCAGCATTCAGAGGTCCACTTTCAATCATGAAAAAGGTAGAATCTTAGCATGCGTTGACAAATTTCGATGGAAGGTCCTTTCTTGCGTTTTTTGGAAGGTTGTTCCATACTTAGGAACATTACACGTACATTGTTTTGCGCTATTTGACGGTTGGGGTTTGAGTTTAGAGCTCTGAAGAAGTTTGATGGTGCTGTGATTTCATAATTATTTGCGTTAGTTTTTCAATGTTCTATCTAAACTCTGGATAAATATAAACTGATAAATGGGTGGGTGGGTGGATGGATGGATGGATAGATAGATAGATAGATAGATAGATAGATAGATAGATAGATAGATAGATAGATAGATAGATAGATAGATAGATAGATAGATAGATAGATAAATAGTTAAAAAGATAAATGGTGATGGAGACTGAGGGAAAGAGAAACGAAATAAAACCTTAACCTAGTAAAATTGTAGTAATCATAATAATAACAACAACAACAACAACAACAACAACAAACCTGTGTAACACCTTGGTCCGAACGCCCCAGGCTTGCACAGATTACACCCTTAACCTAGTAAAATTGTAGTAATCATAATAATAATAACAACAACAACAACAACAACAACAACATCAACAACAACAGCAACAACAACAACAATGTGACAAGTTTGTGTTGTTTGTTTGAAGAAAGCTAGAGAGAGAAGAACGGGGGATGAGAGAGGTAGAGTTGGATAGAGAGAAGACGAGAAGACTGGAGGACGATCTAGATCTAGATCTAGTCTATGCGTTGTTAGTTTGTTCTCTGACCTTGTCTGCCCCGGTTGTGAAGATCATTCTAGATTAAATCTATGCATTGCTAGTTTGTTTTCCAACCTTGTCTGACCCGGTAGTGAAAAACATTCGAGAAATCTGTCAATCTGGTAAACAACTTGTTTTTCATTGTCGGTTTGTCTACAATCTAAGGCTTCTAGTCAACTGGAGTAATGTCCCTTGTAATCTCGCAATTTCTAGATGATGGTAGTACATGCTAGAAATATCGAGAACAACTCGAATCTTCTGGGTTACAACAAATTGCTATAAAAGGCTTGTACGGGTGAGCTGTTGGGGGGAGCTACCAGTGAGTTGTAATCAGTCAGTCGGAGAGTCTGAGCGCATTTGTTACTATTATTAGAAGCCGTTGTGTTGCCATTACGGAATACTATTACAGTTGTGGAATTTATCACAGATTGTTATTGCAGTTGTGGATGTGATTGCTGTCGAGATTTCATTATAACATTTTCAATACCCTAGACGTGTTTATAGTTAATAAAGTTATTCTTCAATATTTCTTCAAGAAGGAGTTAACTTTATTATAAAATTTTGTGTTTGAGCCAGTGGATGTTGGATCATTGTCTGAAGCCCCGTTTCAATATATAATTTTATAACCGATAGCTGGGCTCTACAACAGAGACTGTGCAACTATACCCCAACAATCCACGTCACAAACAACAGCAGCAACAACAACAACAACAACAACAACAACAACAGCAACAACAACAACAACAGCAATAACGATAATAAATTCATTTGTATAGCGATTTCCCTATAGGCAGCTCAAAGCGCATTACGATATGAAATACAGACAATTTCACCAGTCTCAAACAATACAGCCATTTATCTTTACACAAATAAATACTACATCTAGCCCAAACGGCTTCCTTTATCACATAATTTTGTCCTGAACAGGGCCCCCTCCCCCCTTTTCCGCGCGCGCACCCACCCACTACCCCACACACATGCACACGCACACGAGAGAGAGAGAGAGAGAGAGAGAGAGAGAGAGAGAGGGAGAGAGAGAGAGAGAGAGAGAGAGAGAGAGAGAGAGAGAGAGAGAGAGAGAGAGAGAGAGAGAGAGAGAGAGAGAGAGAGAGAGAGAGAGAGAGAGCTCCCAACCCCCGACGTGTGCACTATCCTGCGACCGCTGCTATCTCTGAGGCAATTAATCCGCGCCAATAGGAAGACAACATAACAATAACATACACAATGTACACCAAACATCACTTGAGAAAGGGCGAAAGTGAAATAATTATAACAAGAGCAGGCATACAAGACATGTGCAGCTGACGGCTGGCTCTGTGGTAGTTACCGCAGCAGCAGCAGCAGCAGCAGAGGCAGCAGCGTTGACAGAAGAGCGGACAGGTGGAACTGGCCAACAAGGGAGGCAGTGAGCGGAAGATTGTGTTGACATTGACAGCACAGGGAGGGAGGGAGGTGGGGATAGAGAGAGGGGGGGAGAGAGACACAGACAGACAGACAGTGAAACAGACACAGAGAGACATACAGAGAGACGGAGAGCTAGATAAATAGAGAGAGCGAGAGAGGGAGAGAGAGAGAGAGAGAGAGAGAGAGAGAGGGGGGGGGGGGGGCAGAAGAATTGGTTCACTGTAGCAAAGTAAACAAAAACAAAGTTCGAATCCCACGATCTGTCAAAAATTAATTTTTCCCCGATTCCCTCCCCTACTTCTTGGGTCGGTGCCAGTTTAATAATTATGACCGGCTGAGACAGGAGTCCACATTTCCGCGCCCTATTTCATGTGTGGCAACACATAAACTTGTTAGACATTAGTCTTCGGTCCCGTCCACAATAAAGCCTATACATTGCTGGCGTTAGGTGTTAACTCAATCTGAAACGCAACAAGCACTGGTTCACTGTAGCAAAGTAAAACAAAAACAAAGCGTGAAGGAAAAACACCACAGGGTCAACCAAAAATATATTTTTTCTTTTTTTTTTCCTTCCCAAATTACCTGGAGGTGTTCGACAGACACTATTTTTAGCCTGAAGGCTCAGTGCCTCCCATCTCCATATCCTACAACTTTTAATACGAAAAAAAAACAACCTCATCCTCTTTTTCTTACTTCGTCCTTTTTTATCCTCACCAGATCGGAAGTTCCGCGGTTCGAATCCCACGATCTGTCAAAAATTAATTTTCCCCAATTCCCTCCCCTACTGCTTGGGTCGGTGCCAGTTTAATATGACCGGCTGAGACAGGAGTCCACATCTCCGCGCCCTATCTTGTGTGGCAACTTGTCAGAAGTCAGTCTTTGGGCCCGGACATTGCTGGCGTTAGATGCTAACTCAATCTGAAACGCATACTTACCAACTAGTTGTACTTCAGCAGCTGCCCCACAGAGACCGTGCAGGAATACCAAGACTCCTGTCTCAGCCGGTCACCGACTCCAACCCAATCAGCAGGGGACGAGATTGAACAACGACATTTTATACTGCTTGCGCCCCCCCTTCCAAATACACACGCCAACAAAGGCACACACAAAAACAATACAAAAAACAACAACAATAATGCAGCAAAAGCATTGTCCTGAGGATTAAGATATCTTGATAAACTACACACGCCCGTGGAGTAAATAGAGAGTGAATCCAACAAGACCTAAAAGGAATACTGTCATTAAATCTAGTAAGATCAATCTCAGTCCACAAAGTAAAACTTCAACAATGGTAACAGAATAACAGCTACTCTTAAACAAAGTCTCCGATGAAATTAAATTAAATAAATGCATTGATGCTAGTATACACAGTTCGTAAGAACAATCTTAGTCCACAAAGTGACACTTCAACAATAATAACAGAATATCAGCTACTCTAAACAAAGTCTCCAAAGAAAGGAAATTGAATCAGGGCATTGTTGCGTTCGTCTTTGAACCAGAAAAAGAACTATCTAGGCAATTATTATACTTTGTTTATGTCGCAATTAGGAAACCATTTTTTTCTGTTTTGTTGTTACTTTGTAACAAAAACTAGACAGGGATGAGAAAAAGGGGGGCGGGGTTTATGACGTAACTCTTGCAGAGAGCCAATCAGATCGAAGTCGAATGTAAACAAAGTCGATTCGGTGACCTCGCGTTTTGCCAGAGATCGACTCTTCTTTAGAATGCTGCGTGCCCGAAACACAATAGCTCTAACAATAAACGCCAAAGTGAGCTATCTACGTTACTTACTTGATTTAAATTAGGCCAGTTCGACAGTATTTCCAAGTGGACTGGTTGTTCGGTACTGGTTTACAAATAGCAAATATAAAAACTAAGGCAGACCAAGATAGCTAAGGATATATGGTTACTCAGCACACGGGGAAAGAACATTTAGACCCGCGACCAAAGCATCTAAATAGACAGGTGGTAGGAAGTTTAAATCTACTGCCTGTTTGTACTTAGACGAGCAACTAAGGCATACAAAGATATAGGAGGCCTGGTGTGTAATCCTACTTTCTGTGTGTGCTTAGTATCGTAGATGCTGGGGCAGGCGGAGCTAGATATACATGTACCTAGAGATCTAGAGCTACGGGCGATAGGGATCATTCAACTTACACGGGTCCGTATCACCGTCCGTATGGCATCTGCAACAGCCGCTGCAATGTGGACGCGCGCGTAGAGCATATCCTATGGCGTCACCATACCATCACACTGTTGGTCAGAATTAGATCAGACATCTTGGCTAGAACGACTCCTGAATTAAATCCACTCGCCAAAAAACGTTGCGACTATTAGACCTATACACGGTTCTGGAACATTGGAACAGTTGGGTTATGTTAGATCAATACAACAATGCCCTCTTCCACTTAAACATTCACTCAGAAGTTTTAAACAGCCTGGACTACGTGTAGAGGTTTTGCCAGTAATCCTATTTGGACACACACGGGGCAAGGGCTGAGGATCAGATCACGGACCTCCTGCTGGTCAGTCCAACGCGCTAACCGACCAATCCATCGGCGCTCCCTCAGATTCCGTTACAAGATAAGCACGTTAAATTCACATGTACATGCAAGCCGTGTAGAAATCTAGATCTCGTGTATTTTAATGCAGTCCAGATTAGAGAGTCCCACAGAGACGCATGTGTCTTTGGATAATCCTCCGAGCTTTCAAAAGGAGTAGCGACAACCTGCGACAACCTGCGACAACCTTGGCGTCAGTCCCGACACTCGAGTGGACTTAGGTGGAGGAGATGCGGCCACTTTAAAGCATCCCCATCACCACACGATGACAACGGGGTCTGTCGGGTGACCCTAAGCCAGGACGGGGTGCTTGTCGCGGCTCATCATGTTTTCCCCCATGGCGGGAGGAGTGGTGAATAATTTTATAAAGGCCCAAAGCAGATCAAAGCGGGGCAGTAAGCAAATACGTTGGGTGTGAAAGTTTGTGCTTCAATGAAAGAGAGAGAGAGAGAGAGAGAGAGAGAGAGAGAGGGAGAGGGGGGGCATAAAAAGGCTGTATTTACAGAAGGAACGGTATATCTATATCCGCTATCTCTATACAATGTATATCTCTCCCGCTCTCTTAAAAACACTCGCACATACATGGCTACAAACCCACAAGTGTATACCCCCACCCCCCTTTTCCCCACAATGACCAGCTGTAACAAGTCAAGGCCGCGCATACATTCTGCGCACTCTAAAATAGGTAAAGGCCAACAACTCCGCCACAGGAATGCAAAGACTTTAACAGAAAGAATAAAAACAAAAAACAAACAAAAAATACAAGCAGAGAGCGCACTTTCTTGAAAGCCGTCACTCAGCACTAAGAAGAGATTTTGAAATATCTCGGAGCAAACAGAAAACCAAAACAAAACACGGGCCACAATCCTGGACACGAGGCCATTGCCATTCCTAGATAATTATGGCAGTGGTGGTCTTTACACTATACTCTAAATCGGCCGCATACTGCAGCATTCGGAGCACAGCAAATACTGGGCTAACTGCGCAGGCGCACACTGACTGTTTGCATACCAGGGAGCGAAACTTGACTTCCGGAAAAAAAAATAATTCCAAAGTCAATTGGTGAGGAGTGTAAGTGATGAGGCATTGAGCCAGCAAGTTATGCTTCTTGGGATTGGGAGGGCCAGGGGTAACGTTAATGACGAGTTTCGGGGGCAGTTGGCAGGTTTGGAATTCTCTTGTCATTTGCTATTGTTTGCAATAACTAGGTTAACGAGGTGGCTATTTCTCCGGCAGCCTTGGGTCGGAGTTATTTGCTTGTGACAGCTGCCTCAGCTGGAGCCATAACATTATGAAATGATTAAATCTGAAGGTGGCACCGAAATCACGACATTTTTATCGTGCTGTGTGCAAGTACACTTTGTAACTGTTGACGTGTGAGTGTGTATGTCTTTTGACAAACTTACCAGTAAAAACTGTATGTTCTCAATCATCATCATCATCATCATCATCATCATCATCATCATCATCATCATCATAGTCATCGGCGTCTTCGTCGTCGTGGTTGTTGTTGATGTTGTTGTTGTTATCATTGTTATTATTATTGTTATTATTATTATTATTATTATTATTATTATTATTATTATTATAGAACACTATTAGACAGAGGGATTGAGAGAGATAGAGGCAGAGAGGTAATTAGAGAAAGATAGAGAGGAGCCCACAAGAACGTGCTGTTGATATAGCGCCTCTAGTGACAGGGCTAAGGGCTTTGCTGATCACAAGGTTGTCTGCAGTAAATCTAAATACTGCTCGCAGGAGATGACTTTCATATTCATTTAAGATCTAGATCTCGGTGGTGCTCACCAGTGGTTAGAAATAGGCAGTAAATGAGAATCACCGATGACGCTTCCCAGGGTCAGTACAGCGACAGAAACACGGCGGTCTGTACATGATATAGGCGTTTGTCTCTTCGACTCTCCGAGTGGCGACACGGTTCAATCTACAATAACTTTACGACTGCAAGCCCATAACAATCAATATAATATTATAATATGAGCTAACGTGCCGTAAAAACTGAAAACAGCGATAATTTTTACATTAGTGAGCACGGTGACAGGACCAATGCCAATGTCTGACAGAGACCGATATAGGAGCTACCCTTGATCTGGAGAGAGAGAAGGGGGTGGGGTGTTACATGCAGAAAATACTGATCAGTTTTACTTTTTATTTCAAAACTAAATTCTGTCAACCTTTTACTTTTAAAACAAACAAGCAAACAAACCAAGTCTGCTTTACAACAAAAGATACATGGATTTTAACACAAAGAGTTTGGGGAAAAAGAACAATTACAAGAAGGGGGTAAAAAATATGAAGAGATCCAATGTGTTGTCCGATCCTCTTCGTATTGCACATGTCATTGGCTTTCATCCGAGAGGAAGGGGGGAGACAGGTAGATATGAATAGAGCTTCTCCCAATGTAAACACGCCCTGTCTTTCGAACGCCATCACCAACCTGTCCGTCGACCCAATCTTTTTGAGTTGAAAGCTTACTTAGTATATGCAGAGTCATCCAAATAAATTATTATTATTATTATTATTATTATTATCATCCCGGTGGCGGGGTAAATTAAATTCACTTCTGTCTGCTAGACCGTTTACCATCTTATTGGAACTGAACCTGGATGCCAAAGATCTCCGGATCCTGCGAGACTTATACTGGGAACAAATGGCGGCTAAAAGGTTTGAGAATGAGGTCAGTGAATAAAGTGCTATCAAAAGAGGAGTGAGACAATGCTGTGTGTTATCACCGGATCTGTTAAATTTATACAGTGAAGTGATCTCGATGTACGAGTATATCAAGGATTCAAAGTCAGTCGCAGAAATATCAACAACCCTCTGTACGCTAATACAGCTGGGAACAAAAACTGAAGACCCTGTTTTTTTCTTAAGCAATAATCAAAAGCGAAGAGAAGGGTTTACAATTAAATACTAAGAAAACAGAATTCATGGCCACCTAAAAAAATTACCCACCTACTCAATACCATTATATTTAGTAAGAACGACAGAATAACACAGGTGAAAAACTTCAAGTACATTACCTGGGAAATACCATGGCACAGGATGTAAAAAAGTGAGACAGAGATAAAGAAAAGAATGTCAAGGGCCAAGGACAAATTCAGCAAAATGAAAGCCATATTACAAACAGGAACATAACTACCAGTACTAAAATCAACACTCTAGAAGCATAAGTATGTTTGGTCAGTCCTTTTGTATGGATGTGAATGCTGGACACTGAACACCGACACAGAAAGGAGACTGGAAACTGCGGAAGTGTGGTTCCTCCGGAGGGTGATGATCATATAATAGACAGAGAGAAAACCCAACACAGAAGTTAAGGAAATGACAGGATGTAAACGATCCCTACTAAGAACACTATGAAAGAGGCAGACGAAATTCCCGGAACACACATGTAGGAAGAGTGGTATCGAGAAGCGGATATTGTGTGGCAAAGTGGAAGGGCGGAAAAGCAGAGAGGACAAAGGAGCACATACATCGGTAGCCTAAACAACTATGCCACAAGAAAGACTATAGGTAACACCGAGCTGATAAGCAGATGACAGCAGGGAGACCTGGCTAGCAATGGTCATCGATGATCATGATGATGTTGATGATGATGATGATGATGATGATGATGATGATGATGATGATGATGATGATGATGATGATGATAATAATAATAATAATAAAGAATAAGAATAATAATTATTTAACGATTAACTAATATAGCAATAAAAACAAATAATAATAATAATAATAATAATAATAATAACGACGATGATGATGATGATGATGATGATGATGATGATGATGATGATGATGATGATGATGATGATGATGATGATGATGATGATGATGATGATGATGATGATGATGATGATGATGATGATGATAACAAAAACAATAATGATTATCATAATCATAATAAATTAACAACACGCAGTTTTTACTGGTAAGTGAGTCAACGCACACACGCACACACATACACACACACCAACAACTAAAAAGTGTACTTGCACACAGCACAATACAAATGTCGTGATTTTGGTATCACCTTCAGACTTAAGCTTTTTGTGTGAGAGAGAGAGAAAGAGAGAGAGAGAGAGAGAGAGAGAGAGAGAGAGAGAGAAAGAGAAAGAAGGAAAGAGAGAGAATAAGGAAAGTAGATTAGGCAAAAAAAAAAAGAGAACAAATGAAGAGAGGAGATAGAAATGAAGGTAGAGAGATGGGTGTGGGATGGAGAGGAAGGATCGGGTTAGAATATTTATGCAAGAAAGAAATCTAAGGAGAAAGGCAGCGGGGTTGGATGCGCAGTTTATGCCTTTAACAACACGGTAGGGACTTAGAGTGAGCGGTATGGGATTGGCCAGTGGGACGGAGGGAGTCAAAACAGAGGGAGGGGGCGACGCATGTCAACAATAATATTGGTGGACGGGCCCCAAGACTAACGTCTGACAATTTTATGTGCTACCACACACGAGGCAGAGCGGGGATACCATGACTTCTGTCACAGCTGGTCACATCATTATCAAACTGACACCGACCCAACCAGTAGGGAGTGAAATCGCCATGTCTCAAACTACGGACCTTTTGCGTCGGAAGCCGATGTTCTACCCCAGGACCAGAGTAAAGACCATCACCGATAGGTAGATAGATAGATAGATAGATAGATAGATAGATAAATAGATAGATAGATAGATAGATAGATAGATAGATAGATAGATAGATAGATAGATAGACAGAAAAAAAAAAACAGGCGGAGAGAGAGAGAGAGAGAGAGAGAGAGAGAGAGAGAGAGAGAGAGAGAGAGAGAGAGAGGAGAGAGAGAAGGGGGTGGGGTGTTACATGCAGAAAATACTGATCAGTTTTACTTTTTATTTCAAAACTAAATTCTGTCAACCTTTTACTTTTAAAACAAACAAGCAAACAAACCAAGTCTGCTTTACAACAAAAGATACATGGATTTTAACACAAAGAGTTTGGGGAAAAAGAACAATTACAAGAAGGGGGTAAAAAATATGAAGAGATCCAATGTGTGTCCGATCCTCTTCGTATTGCACATGTCATTGGCTTTCATCCGAGAGGAAGGGAGGGAGACAGGTAGATATGAATAGAGCTTCTCCCAATGTAAACACGCCTTGTCTTTCGAACGCCATCACCAACCTGCCCGTCGACCAATCTTTTTGAGTTGAAAGCTTACTTAGGTATATGCAGAGTCATCCAAATAAACAAACATTAGTTTGCCTATCGTTCTAACTCATTTAGCTATTCAGCTGGAGAGATCGAGAGAGGGTCAGAGAGAGAGAGAGAGAGAGAGAGAGAGAGAGAGAGAGAGAGAGATTAAGGGGGGGGGGGGTGATCTCTTTTAGTCCACAGTCAACAGCGTCAACAGCAAGACTACACGTAAATAGTTTTTGGCGATCCACACAGCAATAATAAGGGATGCAATGATCACGGCCCATGATGCATGGTTGCTTATTGGTCCTGTAAGTCTAGGATAGAGCTATGATTGGACGCCGGTGTAGATTCCCTTTCCAATCGCCTTCGTTTATGCTCTAGGTCCCATTATTATTATGGCAAGGCCTCTTGTATTAGCTATTAATCACGTTAAGGGTGGAGAAATAATATCTTACTGTGACACGGTGAGCCACCAAGAGTTTTTTTTTAGTACAATCATATAACTTTAAAAAATGCTAATGCGATTAAGTGCAATGGACCCTATAATTCCTGTGTAAGCAAAAACTGAAGAAAAATAAAAACAATAAAATATTTATAAAGGAAAAAAGCTGAGCCAACAACATAAAAAAGAAAGAGTTGATTAAAATCCGTATCACTCGTTCTTTGTGGTCGTATATCGCGTTATTTATAATCACAAGAATCTAACTTTCATTCCATAGGAGATCAGCAGGTTGTATTTCAATAGGCGTTATCAGTTTCTAGGTACGTTACATGACACGGGGCCCGTCTCAGAGTGAGATTCCTCGTGGGGAAGATCGGTGTGGAGGCCTTGCCCCATGATTATGACATGACAGGCGGCGGACGTCAGGGAATGGAGAGGGTGGTTATTCAGCCTGTCTGCACTGAGCGCTCAGATTAACTCGGTCAGCTCAATCTTGACCGACGGTTTTAAAAACTCCGAGTTCGTTCTCACTATTGTCGTCAAATAATATATGAGGACTGAAAAGACCTGCAAATGTGTGACTGACTGAAAGTGGCTCCGCGTCGCCCACACCAAGCAAGCTTTTCGCCACTATCAATACTACTATTTCTATAACCATCTGGATATTAACACCATTATTTTTAGTTGCAAACATTGACGTCAGCTTGGCTGTATTTTCTTCCACGTGGCTGCTTGCCGGCTTGTTTTTTGTTGTTGTTTTTTGCTTCCAAAGTTAGCCACAAAGCTATCTTTGTACACGGGTCAGACAAGTTTGCTTACTTCTGCCCAGAATCGGAGCGGAGATACCAAGACTTGTCTCAGCCGGTCCACTGTACCGACACCAATCCAACCAGAAGGAAAAAATCCCACCTGGTCAGGATGATTCGAACCCATAACTTCTCTATTAGAAGTCACGCGAGCTGCCCACCCCAACCCACTCAATCTCACTATCTCACTCTCTCTCTCTCTCTCTCTCTCTCTCTCTCTCTCTCTCAGGCAACGACGAAACGGAAAAATGAATGAAGATTGACGTGTTGGAAAAAACAACAAACCAGAAGAAGAAAGAAGAAAGAAGCAATACAACAACTCACCAGTCGGTGAATGTAACTGGAGCGTTACCCTGGGGGTCACATGTGTTTCAAAATGTTCCTGCTTAGTGCTAGGTCTCAGAACCGCCTCGAACCGGACACTTGGACGCGGACATGAACATGTGATTTGTACGGTAAATCACCGGCGCGTACCAGTCCTGAAGGTCGTTCCACTAAACTTATACTTTCATCATCAGGGCAGGAATTCACGAGAGGGAGAGTCCACAAACCGGAAAAAAGCACACCACAGGCTTTGTCGATGCGAGGTCACTATCAACATACGCCAGTCTAGGTAGACTGTCTAGAGATTTGACCGGTTGATCTATATATCCACACTCGGCTCCGATAAGAGAGAGAGCGGGGAGAGAGAGAGAGAGAGAGAGAGAGAGAGAGAGAGAGACAGCGACGAACACTATTAGACAGAGGGATTGAGAGAGATAGAGGCAGAGAGGTAATTAGAGAAAGATAGAGAGGAGCCCACAAGAACGTGCTGTTGATATAGCGCCTCTAGTGACAGGGCTAAGGGCTTTGCTGATCACAAGGTTGTCTGCAGTAAATCTAAATACTGCTCGCAGGAGATGACTTTCATATTCATTTAAGATCTAGATCTCGGTGGTGCTCACCAGTGGTTAGAAATAGGCAGTAAATGAGAATCACCGATGACGCTTCCCAGGGTCAGTACAGCGACAGAAACACGGCGGTCTGTACATGATATAGGCGTTTGTCTCTTCGACTCTCCGAGTGGCGACACGGTTCAATCTACAATAACTTTACGACTGCAAGCCCATAACAATCAATATAATATTATAATATGAGCTAACGTGCCGTAAAAACTGAAAACAGCGATAATTTTTACATTAGTGAGCACGGTGACAGGACCAATGCCAATGTCTGACAGAGACCGATATAGGAGCTACCCTTGATCTCCTCGATAAGCCAGATCCAGGTGGCCATCCAGAACTAGTCCACGCTGGAGTCCCCAATCATCACGATGTGCTTATCTACATCTTCGCCATACGGTATCTGATCCACGGCCCTTGACAACCTGAGAGACCTTCCGCCTACAGATTACCGTGAACAGCAATATTATAGAGATGCATGGGGTTTTCTCGGTTCAACAAGTTCAAGCACAATAAATATTGAATTTTTTTTTTTTTTAAATGCGTGCAATTTTTAACCGTTTCGTTAGAATGCTTGTTTAATTGTAACACATAGACTTGTGTAAAAAAAAAATTGAGTAGGTGTCTTTTTGGTAACATACACTTCGAAGAGCATCATTTTAAGAAAACAGATCTCGGGAGTATACAATAACGAGTTCAACGGAAATTAACTTACCCAGTTCCAGCGCCCACCCACATTGTGACACGACTGGTCTGCTCACGGTGCCGCTGCTGTATTGGTCATCATTAGGAGAAACATCTGCCGAAGTCAAACTGTACACTAGAAACTTTTCCCATTCCGCGGCATTTAAAAACCTTAAAACATACAGGATTTATGACACTAGAGATAAAACTTGTCAGATATGGCCGTCATGTTGATTTAAGACCGGAGACACAAGGGCAAGAGGGTTAAAGCATGCCTTTTTTGATCCTGTGGTATTTCAAGTTGTTCATGAACTTGCAGTTGTAGTTGTAGATGAGTTGGTTTAACTTCCATAATCAGCACTAAATAGGCTATAAAGTGGACGGACCCCAAGACGAGACAGGGCGGGGATAACATGACTCCTGTCTCAGCCGGTCACATTAAGCTGACACCGACCAAATCAGAGCGAAATCGCTAGGGATCGAAGCACGGTCCTTTTGCGTCGGAAGCCAATGTTCTACCCCTGAGCTACCGCTGCTACCCCCTCCCCACCCCACCCCCAACGCCCTATGCACTTACACTCCCAGATGGTTAACAATGCCATGTATGGGACAAACACGACAGCACAATGATGAAAGTTAAATAATCCATGTTTTCGGCGAGGTAACGGTTTGTTTGTAGCATGATGTGTCTTGCTGGTCCACTGTTGTGCAATAACTTGGATGGTGCTATGGTTAGACGTCGGTGTAGATTCCCCTTACGATCGCTTCCGTCTTCGCTATAGCCCTCTTTATCTCAAGACCTCTAATGTTTGTAGCTGGCAAACTTGTGAGGTCAGGTACTCAAGAGCCTTCACGAAACCCATTGAAATCCATGGAGTTGTAAACATACATTTCTCTTTTACAAGGGCTCTTGAGAGAATAAAGAAAAAAAACAATCATAAATCAGCTGTCGGTGGGAAAAAAAAGAGAGTGATCGGAGGGTGTGCTGAACACTTGTAATAATAATTGAACATAACACGGGGAAAAGCATTGGTTGGCGCATACGTTTCACCTTTGGCTCAGTGTATTACAATTATGATCCAGGCTGATTAGCAGGAGGTATGCGGTTCAAACCGGTGTCAGTTTCATGTGACCAGCTGAGACAGAAGTCCTGGTAACTAACCCAGTTCCAGTGCCCACCCTCATTCTGAAAACACTGACACAGCAGTATTGGTCATTACTGGGACAAAGTTCTACACTATAACTGTCGGTTCCGCGGCACTTAAAACCCTTAAAACATACATGATTTATGACACTAGATATAAAACTCGACACCGCCCTTGTCAGATAGGGCCGACATGTTGATTCAAGACTGAAGACACAAGAACAAGACGCTTAAAACATGCCTTCCTTGGCATTTGTGGCTTTTCAAGTTATTCATGCACATACACTTCCAGAGGGTTAAAGTATTCCATGTAGGGGACAAACACGACAGCTCAAGGGTGAAAGTAATCCATGTTTGTTTGTAGCATGTGTCTTGCTGGTCCACTGGTGTACAATAACTGGGGTCTAGAATCTATGACTTAGATCCAGGCCTTCCACCGACTTGGCGAGGGGGCGCGCTAGCCCTAAGGTAGAACATGGGCTTCCTACGCAGAAAGTTGGCTGGATCGATGTCAGTTTAAATTCACCGGCTGAGACAGGAGTCATGGTATCCCCACCCGGTCTCGTGTGTGGCAGCACATAATATTGTCATATGTCAGTCTTGGGATCCGTTCCCAGTATAGCCTACAGTGCTGACGTTGGACGTTAAAGAAACTCAACAACCCAACAACATCCACCGACTATTGGCGCACCGCGACGACATGTACATAAACCGACCCATAATAATGATCCCTCTCACTCCAACATAAACTACATACATATGAGGGCGGTGTGATTGGCAGAACGTCGGTGTCTCGACCGGGAGGCTTCATGTTCGAAAACCATTATTGGTAAAACTATTTGGTCGATTTCGTTCCCTACGGGTTCGGTTGGTGTCAGTATATAGCCGGCTGAGTCCTGTTGCAACTTCTCCGCACTGTCTCTGTGTGGCACCACGTAAAATTGCCAGACGTAAGTCTTGCCACCCATCCTCGTTAGATTCCAGTAAGATCTCACATAGCTCCAGCCAACTTGGACTTGCCGGGTCATATTTAGATCGGTACTAACGGCAGGCAGCGAGATTGCACTTTCCTGTTTTGGTCCACGGACGTCAGAAAAATCTGGCCACTATTTAATGGCGGATTCCCCGTGCATGGCCTTGGGTGTGTGATTAAAATAATGGCGGTGCGAGTACAATGTGAGTGTGTCTTCAGCAGGGTTGTCTTCAGTAAAATTAATATTACTATTAGTAGGATAGGAGAGAAGAGGGAGAGAGAGAGAGAGAGAGAGAGAGAGAGAGAGAGAGAGAGGGGGAGAGAGAGGGGAGAGAGAGAGAGAGATGGGGGAGGCTGGATTCAAACGTGAATACATTTTGTAAATTGGACAAGATTGTCAGATATAGATTAGGTTTGGGAAGAGGGGGGGAGGGGTATTGTGAATGAGAGGATTGAGTGTGAGAGAGAAGGACAGAGAAAACTAGAGGAGACAAGAATCTAGCGTGTCCTTTTACCTGGTGCCGTGGGGCCACACAGACAGACAGACAGACAGACAAGCAAATTATCAATGACAGTACTGACTTTGCGACCCCCATGACGTTACCGGATAACACCATTACGCTCCTCAGGCATGTGATTTTCTGATCGCTCATTGGCTCCTTAGGCCTTGGATAGAGCTATGGTTAGACGCCGGTGTAGATTCCCCTTACGATCGATTCCGTCTTCGCTATAGCCCTCTTTATCGCAAGACCTCTAATGTTTGTAGCTGGCAAACTTGTGAGGTTACACTCAAGAGCCTTCACTAGACCCATTGAAATGTTCGACATGGGGTCGTAACATACATTTCCATTTCATAAGGGCTTCTTGAAAAAAAAAAAACCCATAAATCAGCTGTCGGTGGGGAAAAAAAAGAGAGTGCTGAACACTTCTATAATAAATAAAAATAACATGGCATATAATAAAGCGTTGGTTGAGAAATGACTGTGTGAGATGGGCAGACAGAGTCAGAGACTCTAACCATGCACATAAGTTCATAATTATCTAATAATAACAGGAAGAAATAGTAATAACTCTATTGCGGAACCTTGCAGAGTTGTTTACCACGACAGATCGACTTTCTGAGCAGGAGATAAGCAATTGGGCATTGTGTATAACTTGGTTTAGCTAGTCTCAGGAAGGAGAGGATGTGGTGGAGAGTGAGAGAGAGACATAGAGACAGAAGCAGGGATACAGAGAGAGAGAGACAAAGAGATAGAGAGGGAAGGAGGGAGGGAGGGAGAGAGAGAGAGAGAGAGAGAGAGAGAGAGAGAGAGAGA
>RQTK01001563.1:37388-44428 GCA_003991915.1 Elysia chlorotica
CTCAGTCTCATTCCCTCTCTCTCTCTCTCTCTCTCTCTTTCCCCATCTCTCTGCTGCAGAGAACAATATATTACTGTATCATATCTGGCGGTAGTGAAACCGGTACCGTGATATCACCTGCTGAGGCGTGACACCAGGAGACCAGGCGAGCACAAAAGTATCGATAGAACCAAAACTGGAACTGTTGAGCCACTCCCTGGTCCACCACCAGGCATGTTTTGGGGGAGATACATGTACCGGATATCCTCCATTGTGAAGATATCAACAGGCTTGGGCGGGACGCGAGCTCCTCTATCTCACTGCGGGACCGATACTTCGCGATAAGATTTCAACGCTTTGAAAAAATATAGCCTTCAATAAAAAAATTTAAGCTTAACATACCAGGAACGGCTGGGGAAGGAAATAGGCCGATGTTGGGAAACACACCGAATATCCTTGATGGTCCTCGACTGTTTTCTCTCAATCTGAGTACCGGGTCGATAAATCGCGATAAGCCTTTGACGTCAAAAAATGTAACAATGCACAAGTTTTACGTTCCAGTAACGGCTGGAGAGGGAGAGGAGGGGGGAGGGATTACGAAGACTCCCGGTGTACCTGGTCTTATCTCCTTGGACGTAACGTGAGTTTGTAAATCTAACTTTTGGGTCGGTAGCCCTCGATCATGATTCTGTGTAATCTTGATCAGTAACGTCATGTAGTTTCCAAGAAAAATCCTCAACATATACATGTGTAAATACGGGGGTAAACATTTCCAGATAATGTTCAAATTTCGGAGCTCATCACAATCATTTTATAACACTATTGACAGACCCATAATTGTCGCGACACTAGACTCCACGTTTCTCTTGGGCACTTTTTAAGACTTTATTAAAATTTTATTATAGGGCAATCCGATTGATTTATTGATTCGCACCCTGCTTTCTAAAAGCTTGGAAAACCCTCTTGTGAAGCTGCCTATGATAGAATGACCATAAAGCATCTTCATTACAGGACCAACAAGCAGTCAGTGGGGTGAGAAAGTATTTTAAAAATGAAATGGGAAAGGGGCGAACTGGCTCAAGTGGTAGAACGTTGGTCTCCATATCAAGAGGTCCGCGGATCCGATCCCACGATCGGCATATTTATTTGTCCGATGCTAACTGGTTAGATCGGTGTCAGTATATTGTGACCGGTTGAGACAAGAGTCATGGTATCCACGCCCTGTCTCGTGTTTGGCCGTACATAAAAAATTGTCAGACGTCAGTCTTGGGGCCCGTCGGCGTATATGACCCTCCAGAGGAACCTAGGAGACGTTAAACCCGGAGAGAGGGAGAAAACTCTCTCCCTCGATTTTAGAGACTAAATAAGATAGGACATTGGGAGAAGGACGGGTAGACGCCCAAGGACTTGACATGCCTTAGAGGGTCACGTTACACTGACACTGACACGAGCCGGCAGGTACAAGGCGCCCACTCGAGATTTCAATGCGGTACTCCTGGTAAGAAGGTGTGTTCTTAAGATCTGAGCCATACTACTACCCCACGGGCATCTACAGTAACCCTGAAAAGCATGGCCTTACTCCTTAAACAGAGACAACCCCCACGTCCGACCCCATACATGCACAGGAGCCCAGTCGCCCATAGGCCGGTAGGTGAGTTGCTTAGTTTTGCATACCGTCCTCACCGACCCCCCACCCGGGCCCTGCATGAGAACGCGGAGCAGCGCAGCACCTCACGGCGCCAGCGTGCAGTATTGATGAGTCCGCGTGAGGTGCCAGTCTTGGAACCTGACGAAAAAACAACTATCACTTTTTAAAGACGTGTTGGGAATCTCATGGTCGAGAACCTTGGACTACTTCGATCACGTGATCGATAGCTTCTTTTAATCACAGAGGGTCGAATGAAATCAACGGCTTACTGTTTTTTTTGTTAGATATATTATGACAGCGAGCTTGGTGCGACAGCAGGCGGGAAAAGAACGATAACTAGTTTTATGTCTAGAATTGGTGAGTAATGGTCCTTTGAGACAGACTAGGGAAGTTGGGTTCAAAATCAGAGGGGAAATGGGTTTAGTGAATTCAGTGAGGAAGATAGTTGGTGTGGGTTAAAGTCCAACGTCAGCTCTATGGACGAGAAAGAAAGAGAGGAGAGGGGAGGAAAAAAGGGCAGAGAGAAATGCATGCAGGTGTACATACAGATACACGGACAGGCAGACAAAATTTTAATTATAGGCAGAAAGAAAGAACTGTTAATGGACCTACAAAAATCTTGTGTCGTTGTAAACAAAATCTTGTGCAGGGTAGACTGGCGTGTACAATTGGACACAAATACAAGAAACACATAGGTGAAATTATGGCTGCCCGAGACGTCAGATAGCGCGCTATAGCTAAGTCGGCAGCGCCTTGGACTGACATGCAGCCGGGTTCGAGTCTCAATTTGTCTCGGTACATGCTTCCAATGGTAACCAGATTTCTATGTTTCTAAGGTCATACAACGTCGTGATAATCTTACGACTCGTCTTAGGAATGCGAAAAACAAGCCATGACGAGTTGTAAGCTGCCATGACGTTTGGATTACGACCGTATTGTTATCTTAACAAAGCTGTGCGTAACTATAACCAGCAAACTGGACTACATTAGGTTAAAAATAGACATTGTGTTGTTGTGGTCAGTCGGTTGTCGGTATGAAACAGCTGGTACATGATTGTACTCACCGAGTGCTGGGCAAAGCTGCGGGCGGCCGGGCCAGCTAGTAGGCCTGACGGGGTCCCTGCGTGCCGTGCATTATCCCAGGGGCCGGGGGCTGAGGCTGCAACACTCGGTGACGTCGTGGTTCTGGCTGGGGGGCGGGGGCGTCCTGGGGCCGACCTGATCAACGCCTGAGGGAGAGGGGACAGGAGGATGGGGGGACGTCTGGTAACTGTGGAGCCTTGGTGATGCTGCTTCTGATGCTTGTCGAAATTGGGTCAATCTATTCCTGCGGCATGTAGCCCTGTCCAGGGGCTACCACTGCTGCTAATAGTGCAATCAGCGACGACCGCTGCTGCTTTTCGTCCTATGAGGGGCTACCACGACTAAATGTAGCCTAGCAGTGGGGCTACACTGCTTCTTATAGACGATTGAGACGATAGCACGGCTGCATGTAGCACGATGAGTGTCGATTTAACATCTCTTGTGGCAGGACATACGTTGGACTGTCAACAGCGAAATGCGTCCGTCCACAAACTCACCCGCGAGAGATCGTTCGACCAACAAGGGAAATACTGTTCTTATGATTGGTGGAGGGGAGACAAACAAACAATTTACTAACAGTTTCTTTCACCGGTATCGAGAAATGGATGTTTACTCTGCCGAAGTCGAAAATTTCCTCAGATTTGTTGAACCCATAAGTCTTTTAACTGTGGAAATATGAGAAAGAAAAATACAAGTCAAAGATTCAACGTTAAGAAATTATAGTTATTATTCCATCGTATTTTACAGCCTTTGAAACCTAAAATCACGATGCTGCTGCTGCTACCACGAATCTATAATCTATAATCATGACGATTTCTTAACAACTTGGCTCTTCATACAGAGACTGGGAGGGTCGAAAAGGGGGTCGAGAGGGACATAGATTATACTAAGAGACAGAACCAATACGGCTTCGCTACAATTACCATAACAAGTGTTTAGTTATGTACTTACAAGTGTAGAGAAAACATTTCAATATTCACAACACCGCTGTAAGTGCAAGATTCAGGAAAGAAGAACGTTGTTCCATGCGCTCCGTGTATTCAAAGAATACGTGCGCTGAATCCACGCCCGCCCAGTAGAGATGCCCTTAATGTACTGACCAGTGGAAGATACATTAGAAACTTTCCGCTGTCGAGGATGGTTTAGCCACATGTCTATTAATAGATATCTATGGGTCTAGCTAATCAGTGCGGGTCAAGGGTCAGGTGAACGTTTACCGAGAGTCTTCCTCCGCTATTATATACTGGTCACCCATGTCATTTGTTATTGATAAATTTGGGGAAGGGTTGGGGGAGGGAAGCGGGCAAGAAAGTAGGGAAAGAGAACTATAGAAATAAAGAAGATAGAAGTAGGTGAAAGGGGGAAAGGATAGAACCGAGAAAAACGAGAGATAGAGAGAGGGAGGGGGAGAGACAGAGAGAGAGAGAAAGGAGGAAGAGAGAGGGAGAGAGAGAAGAAAAGAGAGAGATGTAGGGGCGGGGGAGAGAGGGAGAGAGATAGAGAGACAGGGAGGGAGAGACGGAGGGAGATAGAGAGACATGGGGAGAGAGAGAGAGAGAGGGAGAGAGATGCCTATGTTGTCAAGTAAATGTCCACACGTAGACCCCCGCTACCACCCCCGCTCCCACCCACTTTGGTCTGTCGGGCCAGTGTCCCTGTATTCCCCACACTGGGTCAGGCCGGTCAGATAACAGGATACTTAGAACTACCGACCATGTATGCCACACACCCACACACACACACACGCACACACACCACAATCAACTGTTATCACTGGTTATGATAGATATCTACTTTATTAACGCCCGGTGTCAGCATTGATGCTACCTCGTGGACGGGTTCCAAGATTAAAATATGAAAATCTTACGCGATTTATGTCATACAGGCTCAGAGGGTGGACTACACGATGTGTGTCATGGACTACACGATGAGTGTCACAACCGTTCACATTCTTCTGCTGACACCGACTCATCCATAAGTAATAAAAGAAAAAAAAAGCCTGGCCGGAATTCAAAACCGGGCCGTCCCCATTACCAGTCTACGAAAAGTTATTAACCTAGATCGTATTAATCTGAATGACCTGTAAGTAAAAATACAAGATATTTGTATGTCGTTTTTTTTTTCACTGTGCTGCTCTAGTGCTGCCTACAACCACAGGTTTTGCAATTTATTCGACGACATCGGAATGGCGAAAACTTGTATGAATGAGTTTTCTAATCTAGATCATTATTACCTAGATCCTTGTCCTTCTTTAATTCCCTTATTTAAAAAAATGGGAAAAAAATTGATTTTTCTTGACACGGTGACTTAAAAAAAAGGACTATATTGTTATAATAATTAGATGACGGCACAAAATCCCTGAATGAGACGAGACTTATTTGCATAATCCCACGGATACTCCACAGAGAGTTGGGCTGAGTTGGTTTAACGTCTATATGGGCTATATTGTGGACGAGCCCCAAGACTGGCGTCTGACAATTGTATGTGCTGCCACACACTACACAGGGCGGAGATACCATCACTCCTGTCTCAGCCGGTTCTAGAGTTTGCACTGATTCAACATGCACTGACAATGACGCAAGGGTAGACATTGGAAAGGACAGTTACTACAGCGCTACAGCACAGCTAGTACACGTCATGCCGTCAGCGCTGGACCTTGGTTGGGCTGTCAGGGCATGCAACAGCATAACCGGTAACCACAGGCAAGTACGGGGAGGGGGGGGGGTCGGTAGTTTGTAGATGGAGAAATAAAAGGGGGAAGGAGAGAGTGAGTAAGAGAAGAGTTGGGAAAGAGTCCAAAAGACCGAGTGAGAGGAGAGTCACACACAAACACACACATAAAGAGGGAATAAATGAAGAACACCGAGTGTACAAATATTAATTTTTTTTTTCCAATTTTCTTTTTGTTTGCAGGTTCTCTTGTTGGTGGTGGTGGCGGCGGTGGTGTCGTTTTTTTTTTTGTTGTTTTTTTTTGTGTCTTTTTTTTTAAATGGAAGTCCAGGATCATTTGAGGGCATGGTACTCTACATTCAGCTCAACCAACAGACACGCATGCAAAACGAGAGAGGGCGCACCAGTATGCAGTTTGTGAACTGAAATTCGCTTTTAAACCCAGCCTGATAGGCGTTAGCCGCACAAAAAATCACCTGGTCCTGAAAGTATGAACGCACTGTATAAATTATGGTGTATGTACTCAATTTCCCTCATAATGTCATACCGCAATTGGGGATTGGGGGGGGGGGGGCACTGGATTGCTGTATTATAGACTTCCGTCGTAAATAGCATAAATGAAAATTTTCCTTAATATTGAGAGAAGATTTGAAAGGGCTCGGGGTAAGTACCTGTATAATGTCACCTGAAGAGGCGTTAATCTACGTTCAAAAGTTAACGTTTGATGGAAGACAAAATGATACCGCACACTCGCCTATAACTGCGACCGACATCGAGTTCCCTTTTACATTGAACTGCGGATCCTGTCTTGCTGACGTAGATCCTAATTCTTAAACATAACTTTAGAAGTCAAATATTTGCACTCGATAGAGAGGTCTTACTGCGTTATTCAAGGTTGATTTGCCCACGGATCTACATTTTGATCTGCATGCTTGGGTTTCAATGGCCATAGAATGCTAGTGTAAACAGATGAATCCATTGACTTTGTTATTATTTAATACCTGCACATCTAAGGGTGGGTCAGATGTACAAGACAAAGTGTACTATCTAACGCCACGAGCATTCAATCATGTTAGATCTAGATGTTTTAATTTGAAGAGGGAGAGAGGACTTCTCTCTCTCTCTCTTTCTCTCTCTTTCTCTCTCTCTCTCCCTCTCTCACTCTCTCCCCCCCCCCTCTCTCTCTCTCTCTCTCTCTCTCTCTCTCTCTGTGTGTTTCAGAGCTCCTAATGTCCATAGACCAACTCTATACGGCGGATCGCGCCCAAGACTTACGTATGGCAATATTATTAATATGTGCTACTACACAACGACAGTCCTGCGCTTGTCTCCGCTGATCAGGTCACAGTAGCAGCGATCCAAACAGCGGTGAGTACTATGGCCTAGTCGGCATATCGAACCAGGGACCTCTAAAAAGAAAGGCAGCTGGGTAGGTTTGCTGGTCACATTATACCGACACCTACAGCAGAGGCCAACCATGCAACAGATCAACTACAGGAGAGGGGAACAACGACATTAAGTAAGTAGGCATATAGAGGGAAAATTTTTTTTTTAAAAAAGCTCTGAAAAGGTATGAGAGCAGTGTTTGAAGAGATGCTAGGACACAATATTAAGAAGGTAGAGACGAACAGAGAGAGGGAGCGAGAGAGAGAGAGAGAGA
>RQTK01001563.1:45476-71850 GCA_003991915.1 Elysia chlorotica
GGCTGGATATGTCAATGATTCAGCAGGTCTTTGGCACAATAAAGCCGCTACTGAGCTGATGCGCTGTAACCTCCGACTCTAACTCTGCATATCTTTGGTTTAGTCTGGGCCAAAAAAGGCGGTTAAAATGTCGATGTTTTGTAAATACAAACTCCAATTATATAATAGCCGGTATTTGGTCTGGGCGAGGATTTAGAGTAACTTTTGTGTCGGAAGCCGATGTTCTACGTGAGAAAGAGAGAGAGAGAGAGAGAGAGAGAGAGAGAGAGAGAGAGAGAGAGAGAGAGAGAGAGAGAGGGGGGGGGGGGGCGCACAAAAGAAGAGCAATGAGTGAGTTGATTCCTTAACCTCCAGTTCAGCAGCAAGGCTATTTTGTGGACGGACTTCAAGATTAACGGCGAACAATTATACGTATTGTCACACAGGACACAGTGTGTGGGATACCACAACTTCTGTCTCTAGTCGGTTATACTGACACCGACCCAACCAGTACAATAGGGGCGAAATCCGACTACGACAAAATTTCCCCGATCTTGGGTTCCGACCCGCGGATTTGCCGATTGGGTAACCAACGGTTGACCAATAGAGTACGTGAGTTGTTTTTTTAACGTCGACGCCAACAACAAGGCTAAATTGTGGACCGGTCCGAAAACAAATGACTGACAGATTTACCAACTAAGTGAGACTGTCACTTACATCACACATAGTGGTCTAATGGTGTACACGTGCACTTGAAATGAGTATAAAATAATATAGACTGGCGATCAGTTCAGTGTTCGAAAATCGACCCGACCTTTCCTACGGTTCTACTTGCCTGCCCAGATATCAGCCGGAAGAAAAACAAACTTAAGGACGAAAATCTGAGGTTTAATTGGTAAGGTATTCAATGATAGTATTATCCTTAGTATTGTTGACTTCAAGTTTACATTGTAAGAGTGGGTAAAGAGTGGGTAAAGGAATACAGATAGAGGGAGAGAAACAAGGTTATATATAGAGAGAAAGAGAAACAATGAGAACAGACAGAAAAAGAGAACAGAGGTAGAGAGTTGCGCCACTGTCTGTCTATCTGTCGGTTTGCCTGTCTGTCTGTGTCTCACACACACACACACACACATACACATTCTCTCTCAGAAAGACCCATGGCTACATCACTCATCCACCCATTCACTCACTCACCCATTCACTCACTCACACTCACAATGACGATCATTGGCCCAATATGGAAGACCGGGTAATGATCCTGCAACACACTGCACTTTTCGCGAAAACAATGGAAGTGTCTATTATTTATATTTCATAACTATAACATTTTGTTGTTGTTTTTTAAGGTAACGGTGGGGGGGGGGTGTTATTCTCTGAGAACTGTCTGTTATCTCGCTCCCCGTTCGCACACTGTTCACTAACTTTAAAAAATGTACCGTAAAGCTAAGCAAGTGAAACTACAAAAAAAAAAAAAGTACAATGTATAAGACTCGATAGAGCTGACACCACTCACATCGCTGTGCTCTCATTAATTATGATTCCTCGAGCTTAAAATAAACCGTAAAATATCATTCTAGTCTATAAATAGAATACCACTACTGACGATTCATAGCGGCGGCGTCCACAACATTAGTTACCCCGTATTCGGTCTTTACATTGGATTTTATCGGAAGCTTAGACTCAGGCTTTAGGAAGAGGGGAATGGGGGTGCAACTAGACCCGGTGCTGACAAGTTGGTTCTGTTCTCTCTCTAAAACAAGAGTTGAGATCAACTCTGTATCCCGGGATCAATGAATGGATGACCAGTGACCACTCAGCGGGGTCGCTCGCCCTCGTGTTCGGACATCTATGGCGGGGCGGGAGTCGGTTGGAGTGCTTGGGGGGACGCGGAGATCGTGGAGAAATAAAAGACGACGATTATGAAGAGGAAGAAGGAAAGGAGGAGGAAGAGGAGGGGGGTAGAAGAAGAAGAAGAAGAAGAAGAAGAAGAAGAAGAAGAAGAAGAAGAAGAAGTAGTAGTAGTAGTAGTAGTAGTAGTAGTAGTAGTAGTAGTAGTAGTAGTAGTAGTAGTAGTAGTAGTAGTAGTAGTAGTGTAATAGTAGTAGTAGTAGTAGTAGTAGTAGTAGTAGTAGTAGTAGTAGTAGTAGTAGTAGTAGTAGTAGTAGTAGTAGTAGTAGTAGTAGTAGTAGTAGTAGTAGTAGTACTCCCCTCCCCCCAAATCCCCCGTACACACACACCAATCTTAGTCTACGAGGTCCTGGACCTGAGAGAACTCTCGATCTTAAAGTAAGACTTTACTTGATATCTGCGAGTTTGTGGTTCACGGGCAGCTCAGTCGGTAGTTCCCTTGCCTGGCGAGAAAAAGCCTGTAGCAGATTTGAATTCCAGATGACATATCTACCTCCATCTTTGCATATTATAAGATTGTTCGTTTGGAAGCCTTGAAACCCACGATTATTTAAAAAAAAATCATAGATAGTTCTGCTGAACTCATAAAGACAGTTCTTTAAGAATAACCGCAGCCCAACACATACTTCTTAGGTACTGCCGCAGCCTCGCCATGACTATAATAATGCAGGATAAGAGCAAACACAACAAGCCACGGTTTGACCAGGGCCCACTCAGCAGCAGCGATGATAATGATCTTCAGAGATGATGGCTTGAGACGAGTGTAGCGCCGCTGGTCCTCCAACACTTAACAGCGATGACCCACTTGGCCGCTACTGATATCTACTATCTCTGGTCGTTTATCTATATCTCACCTCCCAGCCAGCCACCTACTCGCCCGGTTGGTCGTTACACTGCCCGATAAATAGAGACCCTGTCATAACGGGGCTATAGAGAAGACGAAGACGATGGTAAGGGAATTTGCACCGGCGTCTAATTATAACTCTTCCCAAGAAGTACGTAGCCGATGAGCGTCCAGAAAACAACATGCATACGAGGCATGGATATGTCATATATTATCGCCACGTGAATCGCAAAGCGTGCAATGTCGGTTTTAAGGCTTCGAGTTTCTGCAGAGGGCAAGTATCATAAACAAGAGCAAGGACTTTCGACAAAATATGAAGATAAATATAACGGGACGATACCTGTATATAAAGATGTAACGTCTTCATAAATCAAACATTGCGAAAGAGGAAGCAAAGCACCGAGATGCCTGTGTTTCTATCTTGTTGGTAGTGCATACATCAAGAGAACACACTGGAAAACCAAGTAGAGGGGGAGAGACAGAGAGAGACAGAGAGAGAGACAGAGAGACAGAGAGAGACAGAGAGACAGAGAGAGACAGAGAGAGACAGAGAGAGTTGGGAGAAACCCAGGCAAACAAAACTACCACTACCACAATGACCAGCAAATCTCGGCTATCAAGTCTTATTATTAATATAATATGTCACACTTCAACTCACTCCATCCGTCAGAACAGGTCATGTGACCGGGACAACTGGTCACGCGAGTCAGCTGCTAGGCGGAACGTGCTTCACTCAATGGGGGCATCCTCTTCATCATATCCTCAACAACTGGCGCACTTAGCCGATATTTCCATGTGCTAACAATAGCCATCAGGACAAACAAACAGTAATAGGGCTATCATCAGTTTGCCTCACTGTAGATACTATCAGTCAGCGTACACTGACTAATCTACCATATTGTGTGCGGCTTGTGATCGCTCAAAAGGCATAATGCACCATAATTTATTCCATAGTATGTTTGTTACTTTCTAAATGCCCTGCGTTCGCAATTAGGTTACATCGGAGAGTTGAAATAGCGAGTGGTTTCACGGGGTAGATTTTGCGTATGTAAGTCGAGATAATTAGGGCGGTAACTTTGTAAAACTGTGTCTGAAGATAGACCAACCGCCTTAAAAAAAAGTGTCCCCAAAGTTTGGTAACCTTAAGGTCTGCATGTCACACACAGGAAGAACTTCTGACTCAACCGGTCACAAAACACTAATAGTAATACCGACCAATAAAAAGAGTGAAAAGGCGGTCAGGTTGATATTCAAACCCAAAACTTTCCGGTGAGAGGTACAACGAACTACCAACTAAACTGCCTGTCATAATAAAAAAAAATTATATTCTTGCAAGAAATACCAAACTTCAACAGATTCTAAACTTGTTTCAGATTTGCGCGCTCAACGTTTATCCCTGTTTTGATCAGCCAACTTTTAGATTTTTTTTTGTTATTGAAGGAATTGGAGGAAGCAGATGTATCTGATTCTGTTCATATTTTTTTTTTTTTTTTTTTTGGGGGGGGGGGGGGGGGGTGGTTGACTGTGGTTTTTGTTTTCTCAGTTTTTTTTTTTTTTTTTTTGGGGGGGGGGGGGGGGGGTAACTGATCCGTTGGCTTGGAGCGAATTGTGGTGTGATGAAACATTTTCGTCAATATAAATGTGCCCATGCATATCTACAGCCGAAATAAACTAAGGCAACTACATTGGTGATTTCGCAGCTCTATCTTGAGCAGTTTTGGAGAATTTTGGATTCAAATATTTTGATCCTAGCTGCATTATAATATTATTAATAAGATTATACAAGTATCATAGAAGAAAAAAAGTCTAAGAAGCAGAAGAAACTCTAGATAAAGGATAATGTAAAAAAAAAGGATCTTCAATATTTCCACTTAAGATACTAGCATCTATTCATCATTTTGTCAGTTCTAAGGTCGCATTCTTTACTGGGCCAGCTAATACTGTAACAGGACAGGTGTATGGCGAAATCCGGGAACCATTAACTATACCCAGAATCAGTCTCTCCGTCTGTCTGTCTGTCTGTCTGTCTCTCTCTCTCTCTCTCTTCTCTCTCTCTCTCTCTCTCTCACCTTTTCTTTCTCTGTTTGTCTCCCTTTCTCTATCTGTCTTTCCACTTCTCTCTCTCTCTTTCTCTATATGTCTTTCCTCTTCTCTCTCTCTCTCTCTCTCTTTCTGTCCCCATTTATTTCGTCTCTGCCTAAGTCCCCCTCTCTATCTCCCTTTGTCTGTCTCTGTCTCTCTCTGTCTCTCTCTCTCTCTCTCTCTCTCTCTCTCTCTCTCTCTCTCTCTCTCTCTCTCTCTCCCTATTTCTATATCTTTCTTTTATTCTCTATCTCTCTCTTTCATTAATCTTACTATTCCCTTGTATTCCCCAGTCTTTGTCTTCATTTTTGCATTTCTTTTTCTTTCGTTACTTCCCATTTTCTCTCTCTCTCTCCCTCTCTCTCTCTCTCTTCTCTCTATCTATCTATCTATCTATCCATCTACCTACCTACCTACCTACCTGCCTATCTACCTACCTACTTACCTACCTATCTATCTACCTACCTCCCTCCCTCGCTACCTACCTGCCTACCTACCTATCTATCTATATTCCTCCCTTCATTCCACCTCTTTACTTTACTCTTCCTCTCCTTCCCTCCTCTCATAATGTCCCCCTCCAAACCTTCACGACAAGTCCTCTATTTGCCTCCCCTCGGCTGTACAAACAAACCCTCCCTGATATTTACTGTTGGTCCGCCCCTGTGTTTGCTTCTGTGCTTGTTTCCCTGTAGACTGTACTACACAATTTGCGAACTACAAACCGGTGATAATGAGTTAATAATAATAATAATAATAATAATAATAATAATAATAATAATAATAATAATAACCACACACATAAAATCATTATCATCTTCATCATAAAACCCATCCCTGCGTAATTCTAAACGTTGACGGGCAACACCGCTAGTAGTAGAAGAAATCAGGCTGGCAGTCCCTGCACTGTTATCGGCTGTTATTGTTACCCCCCATGAACTAATTTTTCTCTTCCTAGCCTGGCCCTATCACTCTCAGTTACATGAGGGTTCCTTTTGTTCTTGTTTTTTGTTATTTTGTTTTTAATGTGGTGGATCGAGGGTTGGTGGGTTTGGCACCGATCCTGATCACCAATGACGCCTGTAAAACCTGGTAAGGCGAACGTGTATAGATAAAAGGACTCCATTCTGGTCGCAGGGAGAGTTGTAGTTGAGTTGGTTTAATGTCCAACGTCAGCACTATATAGGCTATTATTGTGGTTGGGCCCCAAGACTGACAATTCTATGTGCTGCCATACACGAGACATTGCGGGGATACCGTGACTCCTGTCGAAAGGAGAGAAGTGAGGGTCGGACAGACATAGCGACCGATAAACAGACGATAACGGATATATACAGAGAGAGAGAGAGAGAGAGAGAGAGAGAGAGAGAGAGAGAGAGGAGAGAGATTTGTGAGGGAGACAACGAGAGATAGATATATGGAAAGACATGCTGACCAGCAGACAAGCAGAGAGAGAGAGAGAGAGAGAGAGAGAGAGAGAAAGACATAAAGAGAACTAGGTGGAGAAATGGCGAAAGAAAGACACTTGATGCAGCTTGCTTTAAAATAATTATAAAAGACAAACTGATATAACACTACAATAGAACGATCCATTGATATTTCGTCATAAAATTTAGACCGCGTGTTACTTCTAATGTTTGCCGTGCTTATTATTATCTACACAATCATGAAAGCCCCCGTCAGGCAGTTGAACCCTAGAGACTAGACCTCAAACTACAAACCTCAAGCCATGAAGCGTCCATTCCAGGGAAAATAAGCAGCCCACGGTGTCCTATTGCGGTCAGTGAGACCGGACCATGGTGTGGCTGGAGCCGAGAGGAGCGTCGTGCGAACATCTGTGGTCAAATCTCTAAACACTGCAACGCCCAATGGATGATAGTGCAACCATGTACCAGAAATTACCAGAAAGTGCCAGAACATGGTCCGAACTAAGGTTTTAACCTGGGCTGACTTATCACTTAGGTCTGGGGGGCAAATACCAACAAGTGGCGCAACAGCCCAGGTATGACGTCACATCAAGGACACGGTTGGTCATATCGTCTCTTGTTGACATAGCGCCCTTGCTGCCTAGAGTGTTTGTCAGGAGCACCCAGGACTCTGATGGTGGTCGTGGCGCCTAGGCTCTGGGTTGACTGCCCGTTACCACTGATCGCACGCTGATTGGTCCAAGGGTTCGACCACGTGATATCACGATCGGTCACTGGCACCGAGGGCTATCACCAAATGCAATAATCACTTTCAGTGTTCGTATGTCATCGATATCATCAACAATACAGGAGCAAAACAACAGCTCCGGGAAAGGTATGCGTTTGTGTGTGTGAGAGAGAGAGAGAGAGAGAGAGAGAGAGAGAGAGAGAGAGAGAGAGAGAGAGAGAGGGGAGAGAGAGAGGGGGGGAGGGGGGGGGGGGAGGGGGGGGGGGGGGGGGTGGGAGGCCCGGAGGGTTGCGTGAAGAAAACATGCCATCACTAAAAGTTTCAAGTCCAGACCCGCCCCCAGTCAGTCGAGGTCGAAGCTGGAACCAACGTGACACGTGACCTCGTCAGATCATCGTCCTGTCAGGAGGCTCAAACAATGGCAGGAATGCTAAACATCAAACTTCTTCCCTCACTGTTTCAGAGGGTGAGAATGGAGGAGCGGTGATTAGCACTCGATGGAGAAACAGACAGATCCAGTCAGGAATGCGGAATCTCAATACGGACCATTGCTAGCCGTTGAAGCAGCGGCGGCAATATCACATGCCAACAGTTAATTAGATTAACATTCCCAGTAACAACAAACAATATTTTAATAAACAGTGTACTTTAATATGATATGGCGATGGAAGGAAAATGCTGCCGGTCCAATTTTTGGACATAATAAACAAGTCCTAACATGTCACCAAGCAATGTACTTTAATCTGAACGGCTGAGACAGACAGAGTCAAGAAAACCCCTCACTGTCTCTGTGTGGCAGAACATAGGCACATGTCAGACCTCAGTCTTGGGTCCCTTCCACAATATAACCTATCTATAAAAATGCTGACGTCTGACGCTAAAACACACTTTTTACTAAGCGATGTGGCTCAAAACGTAGAGCGCGCAATCTCTAATTAGGGGATTGCCGATTATTGCTGATCACGCCGTTTTGCTCCCAACTACTTAGGTAGGTACATGTCATGAGACCGGCCTCGACAGAAGTCCGGGTATCGAAATAGTTCACTGCAACTACATGTGCTATAGATTACTGACACTGATGGTATTATAGTTTACTGACACTACTGATGTTATATTTTACTGACAGTACTGACATTATAGTTTACTGACACTACTGATGTTAGGGTTTACTAACACTACTGATGTTACAGTTCACTGTGATTGCCGGTGGTATAGTTTTCTGATATTGCCGGTGGTATAGTTTTCTGATATTGCCGCTGGTATAGTTTAATGACTCTACCTGTGATATACTTTACTGACATTGTCGATGGTATAGCTTACTGACATTGCCGCTGGTATAGTTTAATGACTTTGCCGATGGTATAATTTAATGGCTCTACCTGTGATATACTTTACTGACATTACCGATGGTACAGCTTACTGTCATTGCCGCTGGTATAGTTTACTGACATTGTCGATGGTATAGTTTACTAACAGTGCCGATGGTATAGTTTATTTATTCTACTGATGGCACATAGGTTACTAAGACTACTGATTGTATAGCTTATTGACATTGTCGATGTTATACTTTACCAACACTACAGGTGGTACACTTTACTGACACTATCGAGAGTATAGTTTACTGTTACTGCCGTGGTATAGTTTACTGACACTATCGATGGAACAGTTTACTGACACTATAGTAGTATAGTTTACTGACATTGCCGATGGTATAGTTAACTAACATTACTGATGGTATAGTTAACTGACAATACTGATGGTATAGTTAACTGATATTGCTGATGGTACTAACATTATTAGCAGTTTACTCCACTGACGCCAGCGGCGGTTGGATTGACTGAGAATAACGGTTTCTTCCGTTAACACCACCACATGTGGTTAACTCCACTGGCACAACATGTGGTAAACACCACTGGCACTACAGGTGGCAAACACCACTGGCACTACAGGTGGTAAACACCACTGGCACTACAGGTGGTAAACACCACTGGCACTACAGGTGGTAAACACCACTGGCACTACAGGTGGTAAACACCACTGGCACTACAGGTGGTAAACACCACTGGCACTACAGGTGGTAAACACCACTGGCACTACAGGTGGTAAACACCACTGGCACTACAGGTGGTAAACACCACTGGCACTACAGGTGGTAAACACCACTGGCACTACAGGTGGCAAACACCACTGGCACTACAGGTGGTAAACTCACTGGCACTACATGTGGTTTATTCCACTGCCACTACCTGCTGTTTATTCCACTGCCACTACCTGCTGTTTATTCCACTGGCACTACAGGTGGTTTGTGCCACTGGCACTACAGGTCGTAACCACCACTGGCACTACAGGTGGCTTATTTCACTGCCACTACCTGCTGTTTATTCCACTGGCACTACAGGTGGTTTATTTCACTGCCACTACCTGCTGTTTATTCCACTGGCACTACAGGTGGGAAACTCACTGGCACTACAGGTGGTTTGTTCCACTGGCATTACATGTGGTTTATTCCACTGGCACTACCTGCTGTTTATTCCACTGGCACTACCTGCTGTTTATTCCTCTTCCACTACAGTTGGTTTGTTTATTTCACTGGCACTACAAGTGGTTTATTTCACTGGCACTACAGGTGGTAAACTCACTGGCACTACAGGTGGTTTGTTCCACTGGCATTACATGTGGTTTATTCCACTGGCACTACCTGCTGTTTATTCCACTGGCACTACCTGCTGTTTATTCCTCTTCCACTACAGTTGGTTTGTTTATTCCACTGGCACTACAAGTGGTTTATTTCACTGGCACTACAGGTGGTAAACTCACTGGCACTACAGGTGGTTTGTTCCACTGGCATTACATGTGGTTTATTCCACTGGCACTACCTGCTGTTTATTCCACTGGCACTACCTGCTGTTTATTCCTCTTCCACTACAGTTGGTTTGTTCCACTGGTTTATTAACTGACCAATTGAAAGGTGTATGTTTCTACGCTAGGTGAGCGCTACCACCATAAACAGCGCTCGGAGTCGGACATATATTTTCTACTGTCCCAAGAAAAATTATATATACATATCCTCCCTGCCCCCCGCCACTTTTTCTCGCCCTCACTCCACCTCTCTCTCTCTCTCTCTCTCTCTCTCTCTCTCTCTCTCTCTCTCTCTCTCTCTCTCTCTCTCTCTCTCTCTCTCTCTCTCTCTCTCTCTCTCTCTCTCTCTCTCTGTAAATATATATTTCCTTTTCTCTCACTCTCACTTTCTCTCTCCTCATGTGTCCACCTGTCACCCAAGAAAACATGTAGATATAGCGAAACGTGCGGAAATCGCCGATACTCGTGCCATCATTGTTCCTAGTTGGAGACAGCTGGGACCCCGTGTGATGTGCACACTGCACTGTATGTGTACGTGTGTGTAAGCGTGTGCGCCTCTGTCCCACTGTAGTGCTGTGCAATCAGTGTCGACTACCCGGCTAGTCCCTCCGGCTAACGTTACGGCGGTAAGGCGATCCTGTTACAGCTGGGTTGGTAACTTGCCCATTAGGTTAGTTACCCTGTAGGCGGTACATAGTTGTACTAACCACAAATACATGACCAGATTAAGCTTTTTTTTAAGTACCGGTTACTGCGTAGAGGACACACACACACACACACATGTCTTGCACGGAACCCAGTCAGCCCAAAATTGATAATAGGCCGCAAAGGTTCTAGAATTTCCATCAGGTTAAAAAAATGTGTGAACTGTGGACATATTAATTGTGAAATCCGGAAAGTTGGCGCACCCTGTCTAACTGTTCGTGCGGCCATGGGTAGGGTGAGAGAGAGAGAGAGAGAGAGAGAGAGGAGCCGAGAGACAGACAGGCAGAGAGACAGAGAGACAGAGAGAGAAAGAGAGAGACAGACAGACAGGCAGACGGACAGAGACATACAGTCAGAGAAAAAGTGATACATACAGAGACAGACAGACAGACAGACAAAGACACAAAGTGAGAGAGGGGGGAGAGAAAGACAGACGGGCAAAGTGAGAGTAAAGATTGTGTGAGTGAGAGGGTAACAGAGACCAGTGGTAGGGAATGACCTTCCCAAGAGGCAAAAATCAGCCGTGATCTAAACCAAACAGCCACACTTTCTCTAAAATTTATTCTCGCAGAAAAAACAAATCAAATCACTATGCGTGCACTATCTATCTATTTATCCTGACTGTCAATTGATTCACCAAGAAAAAGAAGGTGAAAAAAGTAGGTTTGATTAGGGAAGAAAGAGGACCCATTATTTGTCCAACTTATAACCACAAAAATAAAAGACTAAGATTAAGAGACCAACAAACAGTTTATCTTTCTTTGTAAAACTTGGGTAAAATAAAGAGACTGACCCTCTCAGAGCTTTTTCGTTTTTGGGTGAGTTTTTTTTCTTTATCAAAGGGTTGAGGGAAATTTAATGATAGTGTTTGAGGTCGGCTGTGGATAAATACAATGTTTACAGAGCTCCCATGACTATTGTGGTTGGTATTTAATTTTGTTCTCTTTATTTATACACAGAGATATATGGCGATAGAGGGTGGCCAAAGAGTAAGGAAGAGAGAAAAGGGGGTCTGTGAGGAAGGGTAGCAACCCAGAGGAAGAAAGAGAGTGAGTGAGAGAGAGGGCGACAGAGAGAGAGAGAGAGAGAGAGAGAGAGAGAGAGAGAGAGAGAGGAATGGGTAATTGATATCCATGGCTCACAAACATTGAGCACCACCTGAAACCTTGCGATACATTACATGTAGTCTACTGGACATAGCTGTCAAAAGAGTACATCTAAATGGAAGAACGCAACACACACATATGTACATATATGGGAGAGAAGACTGATTACCTTCTGTCAACAAAGATCATCCATTACTGACATGGGAACGCCTTGACTGACAGGAATGTAACTTATGAATAACAGTCATGATCTTACAAGAAATAATCAGAAAAACATCAGTTTCTTCAGGAAAGGGTCTTATTACTGAGTCCTGAGAAAATATCCCAATTGTTTTAATATATATTATAATATCTATGGATAAGAATTTGTTTGTAACTTGGGGGGGGGGGGGGGGGGGGGATATAATAATATGGCGAATATGATTCATACGGAAAACAACATCTATCTATATAGGGCATTTACATTTTTTGTAAAGCCTGTAAAATAACCATCCTATGTAATCTGGAAATCTGCTTCTATTCTCTAAAATCCAGCTCCTGAATTTATTGGTCAAAAATGGGTGAAAAACAGTAATTATTAATATTTATTATAATTATAAGGCTGATATAAGAAGAAGAAGAAGAAGAAGAAGAAGAAGAAAAAGAAGAAGAATAGTTATGATCTAGATGCCCTGCTCCCTGGTGGTAATGATTTTATGCCTTCTTTAAAGGTTAGAAACAGTCATTTACACTTACAGTTACAGTTTTGGCCAATGTTTGAGGATCGTGATTGATATATCTAGATCCCAAACAGTCGTTATCATATAATCTAATCTATCTATAGATCTATCTAGCTGGGTCTGAGTTTATGATTGAAAATTTATGCAATTTGTAAAATGATGATCTCAGTCAATATCGTAAACATATAAAATTATGAAACTACTTGTAATCTAGATCATTGTTATATGTAGAGCACTAGAGTCTAGATCATCTAGGTTTTAGATTCTAAAGACCTACAAAGACAGGGTTGATGTATCTTGCAACAAGGATATATTCATGAGCTCTAGGCCCAGAGATCTCTAGATACAGATCTTCTTATATTTTTTTATTAAGACCTAGATCTAAGTTAGATCATGCATTCTATTTTAAGCTGAGTACACTAGATCTTAGATTTAGCTCTATATTTGTCTAGTTTCTAGACAATAAATGTAGTACATTTCTAGATCTAGGTAGGCTATAGAATCTAGAATCTAGATCTAGAAATGGCAGTGTTTTTTTTTTTACTTTTAAAAATCATTAGCAGGCCTACTGAGTCTAAATCTACACTTCCTAAACAAACAAGAGGTTTATATAGATCTAGATTCTCTCTAGATCTCTAATCTGCAAGTCATGAAAATGTATCATAAAACTTATTTTAAGAAATCCGTACCAAAAAACGGTAAGAGTCACAGAGTGTTAAGCGCAGCCCCGTTCGATCTTCCTTCATCCTGATCATGTCTTATCTAGACTCTAGATCTAGATCTAAATCACGTAAGGTTAAACACACCATTTACTTACCAAGGACCATAGGCTACCATCGTAATCCAGGCCTAGAAACGAGTGCCTACAGGCTTATCTTTGCCTATGTTCTATTCCAGTTAGGCCCTAGTGTCTGCATTCTGATTTCTGAATAGAATCCTGCGGCTTCGTTTGAAGAGTAAACATTAGCTCAGGTTGCTCATTGCTCAATGGGTATGCCTATGCTAAAGCTAAACTCTTTTCCCCTTCTCCCGGGGGAACTCTTCAGACCGTAAAACACAAAAAGTGGCAGTTACTGGTATGTACGGTGCAGTAGGAGACCGTACGGTCTCGGTGCATTTATTTGGAAGACGAGATGAGGGTCGTAATCAGCACTGCCATTGTACATGTACTTCGTTATGTTAATAAGTTTTATACAAGGGAGGCATACATCTATTGACTTGTGTTTGTTTAGATAGGGCCTAGCTCTAAATTGCATCAGCTTCTTAATAAAGCTGACTGAACACTGCTTAATAATGGTGACGTGCACTAAACTTTCGGTCAACTGGTTCAGCAAAATTTTAACACTAGTACAAACGCTCACTCTTTCTCCTCGCTATCTCATAAATGTCTTTCTAACCCACACTATGTTCTCTTTATTTAGACTCTGCGAGTTTTTTTTCTATGTTTTTTGTTTGTCTTCTTTTGGAAAAGTAGAATTGGGTTTGTTTTTAGCATAGTGGCGGCTATATTGTGTCCATAGTGTCCTAATTCAGTTAATACATTATATTTTTTGTAGCAACAGTGATTCGTTTACAACTTTGAGTGGTAAAAGTATAAAAATGTGCATAAAAATATCGGCTAAACGATCCATGGGTAGGAGTATCACATTTAACTTTTGTTATATACATTAATGCCCTTTGGAAACCTCAGGATACGCTGAAAACTGACACTAAATACATTATTCTCTCTAATGCTTGGAAGCCAGTTGCAGATTTCTTTACCTGTGAAAAGGCGTACAGTCAACCAAAATGTGACTCATGGATAACTGACAGTTGCAGGTATGACACTGTGGAGGCTATTCACCTCTCAGTAGGTGGGGTGGGTAAGATGAGAATGTCCCAGCCTGACTCAATGGAGTACCACCTGGTCTCGTCTGCTATCCTGAAACTTCTGGGAAGCTAGAAACTAATGTGTTGATGTTGGAAAAGAAATATGTTTTTAAATTGTATGTGGTGCTTGTATGCTTTTTTTTTAAATTTGGTTTAGAAACCAAAGACTGAGCAAATCAGGAAAGTATAAGAGCATCCAGTCATAAAATCGTATATAGAAAGAGTCCACAGGGTGTACTGTACTTTAAAATCGCTTTTTATTAACTGTGAATATTTTCAGTATCGTCCCAAAAGCAAAACTAGAGAATCTGCCGCATATCCATTCTTTCTATACATTATGCGTTTTTGATCGGAGAAACCAGGGCTATCTCCTAGTTTGACATACCTAGGTATGAAGAAAGTTCCTATAGGCGACAGGTGCAAGACCCACGAGCAGGAAACCATGACTTGGTTGATCACATTCATAATTATACTGACACCGATGCAGCCACAGGACCCATGAACGAATAAATCCGGTCTTGGCCAGAACATTAATACACTGACAACAATGCGGCGACAGGATGCAAGATCAGGTCAACCAAGACTTGGCTGGTCACAGTAATATACTCACATCGTTACGGCGACAAGACCCAGAGCGGGTAAACCAGGACTTGTCTGGTCACATTAATAATAATTATTATACTGACACCGATACGGAAACAGGACCCACGAGTGGGAAAAACGGGTATTGGTTGTCACATAAATATAGTGACCCCGATACGGCGACAGAACTCGAGAGAGGGAAATCAGGACTGTGTTGGTCACATTGACACCGATACGGCGACAAGATCCAAGACCGCACAAACCAGGACTTGGTTTGTCACATTATATTGCCACATACTCATCCATTAGGGAAAAGCGCGTTCGCTAAAGCGGGGCTCGAGCCCTGGGCCTCTTGCATCGCAAGCCTACGCCATAAAAGCACCACCAGCACCTTGTATGTCACTATCTTTTTATTTTTACTTATCCATCAATCGACCTATATGTACCTACTGTTCTATAACCTATATTTCCCGGTGCAATAAAATAAATAATAATTAAATATCTATGTACTGTTTTCTTACCCTTCTATTAGTTCTATCCCAATTACTATCATGTTGTCAAAATTCTTCTTAAAGCCTCGGCAAGTCATAAGTATACATTTTGTTCTTGTTTTTAATGTGTTAGTTTATTTGATTGTTGTTCTTCCCATTGTTTTAGCTGCTTTTCAATATATTTTTAACGGAGTAGGGTGGGGACAGGATAGAGGCACTCTAGATGTCGTAGTGTTAGGTTCATTGACGTTTTTAGTTGATCGGTCTTAGCATTTTTATAGGATGTGTGATTGATTGATAGTTGACTTGTAATTTGTATATCTAATAAATTTAAAGTAGAAACAGGTGTATTCCCATAGAGCGGTGAGGTTAACCAAACTTCTTCAGACTAAACCTCAGATAACTATGTCGGTATACGGCTGCTTGGATTTTTCCTGTTTTGGAAAAGGGGAGAATATGAAAATCAAGTCAGATCTCAAAATTCTTTACTTTCCTCACTAGAAAGCGTTGCATCAGTCTACTGATAGCGCTTAGGTGTGCATATTGCAGGGCTAAGGAAGTTGGCTATTGATCAAATGATTGCATAGATTTTCGTACATCAGCCTCAGCCACAGAAAGTAACCACTTGTCAAGCCATTCACTACGGCAAACGAACGGAACTTTTCACGTTAACACTGGTGTCCGCCAGGGTTGTTTACTCTCGCCGACGATCTCCCTTATGGTGGTTGACTGGATTATGAAACAGTCTACAAAAGGCCGATGGATGGGCATCCAGTGGGCCTTCATGAAGCAGCTGGAGGATCTGGACTTCGCAGACGACGTCAGCCATCTCTCCTAAAAGCAACAGGGCGCACGAGAGAAGCTATAACCTGTGGCAGCAGAAGCCGAGAAAGTCGGATTTCAGATAAACATCGGAAAAACTGAGGCCACACGAATCAATAACAGACAGGCAGAACCAGTGCAGCTCCATAAAAAAAAAAACATCGAATAGATTAACAAGTTTGTCTATCTTGGTAGTGTTGTAAGTAAAGACGAGGGGACTACAGCCTGTCAGTCCGAAACAAGATCCGGATCTTCAACACCAACGTAAAGTCGGTCTTACTCTATGGCTCAGAAACGTGACGCGTGACCAAGGCCAACACCCATAAACTGCAATGATTTACCAACAGATGCATCAAAAACATCATCAACATTATGTATCCCGAATTTGTCTCAAACAAAGAATTGTGGCACAGAACAAATCAAACCCCCATAGAGACATAGATAAAAAGCGTAAATGGGTCTGGATAGCCACACACTTTGAAAGCCTGTATCCAACATTACAAGGCAAGCCATGGAGTGGAACCCCCAAGGTTAACGCAAGGTCGGCCACCCGAAGAAGACTTGGCGGGGTAGCACTGAGGCAGAAATAAAAGCGGCCGGTAACCACATGGGCCGAGCTGAAGAGGACCAGCCAGAATCGAGTCCGAGGAGCAGACTTGTTGTGGTCCTATGTTGCGCAGGAAACCAAGAGGCTTATAAACTAAAACAGAAAGAAAGAGAAATCCTCTTGTGAAACTACAGAACAACGCTTCTAGACTAGTAAATAAGACTCACAAAGGAGAGTCCATTACACCAGTATTGAGAAGAATTGCCCTGGCTGCTGGAGGATATGGATACTTAGAGGATCAATTTTAAGATCGCATCCATAACTTTCCAACCTTTATATGACTCACAAAGATTTAGTGGAAGTTCGTGTTTCTACCACAAACCTTAGATCAGCGAGTTCCAACCTGCTAGTTAAACTAAAATTTAATTTCTAAAACATACGACCAAACGAGCATTGCCATAACAGGGTTTTGACGTTTGGAACAATCTTCTGTCAAAATTTTAAAAACAAAAATTCAGATTCTTTATCAACAATTAAATCTAAGCCAAAGACCCACTTTTTTCGACATCATTTCGAAATCGGCAATAATCATTGAACTCGTATCTATTCGCGTAATAATATAAAAGGAACATTAAAATGTTATTATACATTAAGTTTAACAGTACAAAGTCATGTATGCCTGATATTATCAATTAGTAATACCAGTACTTTAACTTTGCATACATCTAAAACTGTGTGTTAAGTTCTAATTGCAATTAAAATTCGCACGTATTTATTGTAAATTGCTCTGAACCTAAGCATGTTTGGGGCAAAGCGTTGAACGAATTAAGGTTATCACTACAGATTGCTCGCATGTCACACTACTTAGCCCAATAATTTATAGTTTGACTGTTTATACACAATTGAATAATAACTTAAAAGTCTCGCTCAGCAGCCTTGGTTACCGTAAACCTGCCGCATAACAATTATACCGTGACGGGGAACGCATCGTTCTGAATAGGCGTACGGCCGCCTACTACTAAAATGTATGTGTACATGCACTTTATGTAGGCCTATGTATGTTCAGGTACTTTGGGCCATTAATTTGACAAGGGACGCAATGCAGAATGTAACTTTCACGGCAAATTTTAAAGGTTAGCGTTCTTGGTTTGGGGCAGGTCAAAGATTATCAAAACCAAAATTCAACACATACCTGCATATTAAATGAACTGTCGTGGTATTGTTTGACCAAATAAATCTGGCACATTGTATCACTAAGTCAGACAAGATCACTTTACACATAATGTATAGCCATAGGTAAACAAAGATATGCTAATCCATCAGTGGATTGTATTTGCAACCCAATTATTGTTTGTAATAATATGACACATTAGTCACCTCGCAGCTCGAAATGACATAGCCACTAATACATCTCGAACAGTGGCACCTTTAACACTGGGCATTACTCAAACAGGAACAGTGGCATTGTTCCAATGTACCGCTGGCTGCTATGGCATTTAGTTTGTTTAAAGAGAAGCACTAACCCACGCCTGAGTGGGAAGTTGGTATCTTCCATTGTTTTTCAAGACGTTACCCTGATGACAAAACCGACGTTGTTTCTTTTATTTTTATTTTTATTATTTTTTAAAAACTTTTTTTGTTTCTGCATACCCTGAACTTAAGAGGCGAAATAATATTTGGGTTAAAAAAACAACAAACAAAACAATTAGGAATAAACGAACAAAGCTAACCAAATAAGAAACAAGAAACAAGTGTAGAGCCTGGACTTGTTTCCGTTCGTTAGCAGAATGGGACATTCTTTGAAAGGGAGAAATGGAATGAGGTCATAATTATAGATATATCGACGGGAGATCAATAGAGAGAAGAGAGAGGCACACACACTCAGAATGAGATAGATAGATAGATAGATAGATAGAGAGAAAGAGAGAGAGGGAGAGAGAGAGGGGGAGAGACAGGGAGAGAGAGAGTGAGAGAGAGAAAGAAAGAAAGAAACACGTATTTTTCATTTTAACCTAGTTCGCTCTTTAGCCCTAGTGTCCACAAGTTTTGCTTTTGATATCATTTACCTTGTAATAAATTAATTATGGTGAATGATTCATAAAAATAAGACAAAACATAATTCAAAATTTAGTGTGGTTATACAATTTTCATCTCACACAAGATGTGTATCAGCACCGAGTTTGTTTCGTATTCTCAATAACCTTTTAAATAAAACCATCACTCTTTATTTCGTTTCATGAAATTACACGTAAGTCTTAGATTTAGATATTTTCACCATGGACTTCCTTTTCTAGCTGTTGTTCTCACGCGAGAGGGTAAGTTTTGTATTGAGTACAGAGAAATTATACTTTTCTACAATACACCCTGTGTCAAAACTGATAAAAAGTTAAATTTTGTGATAGCTTTATTTTTAACTCACGTACTCTATAAATTAATCAGGCAATTTTCGTCGAAAACTCTATTTTTGGGTCTTTTTATGTGTTGCTGTGGTCGTTATCGAGAATAGGTTTTAGTATTTTACAACATTGGATTTCTGTAGAGGTGAAGTATTAGATCTTATCTAGATCTAGATCGAGATCCTCCATCTAGTTTTATTAAGGCATAACAAGGCATAGGCTGGTCTAGACATAGTCTAGCTGAGATTTCTACCTACACGTTTGAATCTATGATTAAGCAGTGTAACGAGGCAGTTCCTTTTATTGCATTGCAATGGTTATCAGCGGCTGGTTGGATGTTTGTGTATAGATTCTAAATCAGTTTCAGAACTTGATCAAGGTTCCCTTTTTCTATCACCATGGTATAGATCAAGACACCGTTGCTGAGCTGAGCATGGGCCTTCAAACATTTTTCTTAGGAAGTGTCTATGTACATTGTTATTTTGGACTTGAAAAATCTAGACCAAAATCAGTCTCAGGCTACATGTCATACTTCCAAACGTTCAGACTATGTATACTAAAGACTCCTTACAGTTACATTTATCATTGATTTTTAAAACTTGAGACCCTTTGTAGCTAACTCTAGATTTAACAGCATGAACTGACAAAATATTCCCTGGCACTTCGATCTAATACTTTCTTTTACCGGAGAAGCCCTCCTGGTTTTTAATTGTTTCGTATGTGGATCCTAAACATTGACATAGCCATAGGCCTATTTCCCAAGAAATCGTCTGCCAAATTTGCGTGCTGTCATAGGAGGCAATGCTAAGATACTTGTTTCAGCCTGTCACATTTACTGACAATGTTTGACTAAAAATTTAGTATGGGGTGAAATGAGACGCAGATGTCATTTGCATTTGCTGTTTTCAACCAGCAGACTTCTTGATCTGGTGACCAAGGCTCTACCATTCACTCTAGTTTGCCCCTTCTGGGGATAAAATACTAGACTGCAATTGCACTTGTCTGTCATTTATGGTGTGTCATAGATAAGTGAACATTTACATCTCGGCTGAACTCTCAGGAGCATGAAGTCATCAACTTCAAGGCAGAGAAATGTTTAGATTTACATCTATGTCGGTCATGACTATTTTATGATTGTTATGACAAGTCAATTTACTATTTATCAACCTTGTTGGGTTTGCTCAGTGATTACATGTACTTTAACCCCTCTCTCTCTCTTCTCAACAGATTTTCTCCTTCTTTAACAGTTTAGGGTTGAGAATCTTCCTTCTTGAGGCTGAGATCCTTCTTATTAAAAGTCACTTCTCGTTTTTGGTCCAACTACCTTCTGTTCAAATAATTAAACCTCTGAAATTTCCTCCTGTTCAAAGTTCTTTTTGGCCTTCTTTCTATCTCTTATGAAAAATGCATTTGTTTAAAATTTCTTGTCCATCTATCTAGACCCACAATTAGAGTTCCTGGTGACCTTGTACATGCACCTATTGGAATAAAAACCCATCTGATTAAACAGGATTCTTCTTTTTATTTTAAAGATGACTAATGTTTAAGTCGCTTTTTGTTTGAGGCTACTTGACCTAAAAAAAATTACGGTTGCTATTTGTCGCACAAGCACTTTTTCTCTTTTGGTCCAGACACGTTATGGTGGCTTTGGGTCAGCCCAAATTTATTGTGGAAAACTCAGAAGTTTGATAATTTAAATTTCTCATAAACCGAATTTTGCAAGAGGATAGATTGTTTTTCTCCCTGGCTTTTCAATATCTGGCTCATAATTCAAAGTTTTTCTGGTCAAAGACACCACCACCAATAGGCATTACAAAAGTACAATCTGACAAGTAGAAACTAAGAATTCAACGCATTGCTCAGCCCAACACATGCTTTTAGTTTTAGAAGAAATGGAGCTGGGAGAAGGTTGTTGTAGAAAGTAAACAATCTCTGAAACTATCATAAACGCAGTTTTGTAAACAGTATTTAAATTACTTTAACACTATTGTGGTTCAGATATGTCCTCTTCTGTAATCGAATGCTCTTAATTTGAAGTGAATGTTTTCGACTGTATTATCATCTAGACTACTTGGATAATTATATTTTTTGTTCAGAATTATATTCGTAACAAATTTTTGTGAATTAGACAATTGTAGTTTTTTTATTTATTCATTTTTAATTTGCTATGAATAAATAAAACAATTTTTTTTTCTTTTTAATTTGCCCTTATAGTGATTCACCAATTCTTATTCTTTATCTTTTTCAGAACACATAAATTCTCAAAATGTCAGATGCTGAAGTGTAAGTTAATGTGTCTGTGCAGTTTCATGTCAGATATTTTTCAGCTCCTACAGTGATTTTTGTTTTATTACATTGTCTTTTTACGTATTTGGATTCTGTAGAAACAAAAAATTACGGAACAAAAAAAAAACTAGTTTATGTTGAAAGTTTAAAGAAGGAATTACCAATCCGTCTTTTCTACCTTGCTTATTGGAAAATGAAAATCTTATCATACATATTTATGTGACAATGCTACAAATTTCGTCTTTATAAAGCAGGGGCCCCTGGAGACCCCTTAACGTAACACTAAAAGAGTTTGGTGTTAATTATACTTGACTATTTTGCTGAGCTGCTCTGTGACCTTATCATTGTGTTTCAGAGAAGCCCCAGCTGTGGTTGCCGCTGCCCCCGGCGAGCCTATGGACATCTACCAGGCCCTCCAGGAGGTGCTCAAGACTGCCCTCATCCACGACGGGCTCAGCCGCGGAGCCAAGGAGGCAACCAAGTCCCTAGACAAGTAAGAAGAATATTCCCCTCGTCACCAAGTTTCCAGTGACTGTGAAACCAGCCAACTTCCTGTCTTGTCGGGCTTCCTGTTTTGGGGCTTCCAAACTGGTCGTAGATGCGCAAACCATAATCCATGATTTGTTATCAACTTTTGTATTGCAAATTTTCGTGACTTACTACATAGCTAGTTAAGTCTTAAATCGACCTAAGCCCAATCCAATCAGCCAGATCCGTGATAGTGCACTGATATAATGGATATGTGACAAGTTATTTTATATAGAAGGAAATATAATGGAGTGAATATTGTGGAGTGTTTTGATATTCTTAATTCCGTACGCTGTCATACCGGTTCGTGAAAAAGGTCTGATAAAGTGATCAACTTCCTTTTTTGTAAAAAAAAAAAGGCCAACCAACTTATTACAGTTTGTAAGTCCTTTCAAGTATTTCCCTCAGTATGCATTAGCGATGCAAAAAGCATTGGCCTGAAAGGATGGAACAATAACTATTTTATACTGGTTATTATGTCTTGATTTGGTAATTGGTCTTGGGACATATATATCTACTGGGTGGCAGTATTTATGATTTTATGTCAAATGACTTGACCGCAGGAGGTCGGCATTTGAGTTAGTTTTAAGCACTAGAAAGCATTACAAATTTATTTATGCATTTCTAAAATGTAGACCTTCTGACACCCTTTTACCTTTGCTCATCTGTATTTGTTTGTCTTTTACGTACAGGCGTGAAGCACATTTGTGTGTGTTGGCAAACAACGTAGATGAGCCATTGTATTCTAAGCTGATCGAGGCTCTGTGCAATGAGCACGGCATCAACCTCCTCAAGGTAGGTCATGCTGCTTTACAGACAGCTACCTCATGTTTAAGAATCTGTTCTTTGAACTTTGCATGCTAAGGTAGCTTAAGAGAAGTGTAGGTGCATTCCAATTAAATTGGGATTATTCTGATTTTTTCGCATCAAAAGAATGTCTTTTCATATGTTCCCAAATTTGTTTGTGTGAATTTTTCAGCACAATCATTAATTCGTCTGTTGTTACATCAGCTAATTCAGCACTCTAGCTTGAGTAAAATTAATCGAGACATTGTCAAAATCCTCCCACAAGGTCCTCTAAATAAAACAAAAGTTAACGCAGAGGTCTTCCCTTAGTTGATTATTACAATTTCCATACCAATGTTTGTATTCCCTTTCTGCCTCTGTACGTTTTTTATTTTAAATTCATTATGATGTCAGGCATTGTGTTGACAAGAACATGATTTGTGATGCAACCAGGGTAAATCAGGCACAGCTTTGAATTTGGACTTGTTAAGTTCTTTTTACAGTAGAAACGGACTCGACAAACTAGCTCGTTATTTTTCAAGTTTGTTGGATGCATGGTTCGTTAACTTGAAGCTATGTGTAGCTCACAACTTCCAATACCCTACCTCCATTATATTACTTTACATGGTGTTGAGCCATTCACATCCCCACCCATATCCACAAGTTTCCCTTAACCTCTTCCTTTCTCAACCACACCCATGTCTCACATTTTAAACTGGTGGCACTCCTGTATCTTGCTGGACCGTAGTCTGTTAACTGCCACTCCTCTCCCCTTATCTAGTGCCGACTTTTGACGTTAGACCAACTCAACAACTCCCTCTCTGCTTACCATTGTTGTTTGAATTGTTGCCCAATCCTGTTGCTGTACCCTACACTACATGATGGCTTATGTGTCAAATTTTAAACTAGTTAGAGTGTCTGGTGTGCACCTTTTGTTAACTTTCCAACCATTCTAGTTTGATAATTCCGAGGGTGGGTATGGGATAAGTTTTTTGGATCCAAGATATTGTCCGTTCTTTGAATTTAGGGTGTGCATTGAGTTTGATTTCTTCTGTAGTAAGTTGAGAAGCATCAAATTCACATATGAACAGTTAAACAAATAGTAACTGTCCTTTATGTAAAGAGATATTCCTTTTTAAAAAAAAATGAAAATGTCAATTTGGGGTTTATCTCTTCTTATACTTAAGTATCAAAACGAATCAGCGATTTGTGCCTGTTTCAACCTGGTTGCCTTCCACTTTTTCTTCGCTGAAATTAAAGCTTGTTGGTTATGTCTAAAATACCCTGAAGCACATTGATTTTGAGCTGGCTTAATCGGATGAAAGTAAATTTATTTGGACTTGTATGTGGTCTGCCAAGGGCTAGTCTTGAGCTGATGTTAATATTTGTGGCCTGTCTCTTGCAGGTTGACGATTCCAAGAAGCTGGGTGAGTGGGCAGGTCTTTGCAAACTGGACAAGGAGGGCAAGGCCAGAAAGGTCAACTCTTGTGGATGTGTGGTCGTCAAGGTAACGGCTGTTAGTCATTCTTTGTGTAGGAGTTAGATTTTTCTGTTAAATTCCAGATTATTGGAAATTTTGTTCTATTCATGTTTAATAATCTGTATCCTGATTTTTATAGGCATGCCCAGAATTATTTTGTGTTGATTGGGATGATCGTTGTACAGTTATTTTCCATCTTTTAGTGTCTTGTACATCATTTTATTTGGCTTTAAGTTTAGTAAACAGGCGTAATTTTTGTGTGTATTAAATTACTAGCGTGGCCGTTCACTGTTTACAACTTTTTTAAATATTACTTAAAACCGTTAGTTTATGAAATTAACAGCTACAAAGAAAAAATACAAGAATAAATTAGAAAACGCGATGCCAAAAATCGGAAATAGTGCTGTTATATACAGACTCGAACTTCTTTACACCACCACAATTTCAATACTTAAAATGTTATATTTACAAAACTTTGTGATTATTGAGAAAAATAGTTGAACAATCTAAATCTGTCCTGAAAATGTAATTATTTTGTGAAGTTTTTCATTAAATGTAATTAGTTAATAATTAATTCAAATAAAACAAACATTCTTCAGTATAACTTACGGGTAGTCAAAACTGGACTTTCAAAGCAGGGTAGAGCACTGAATTTTATACCGTTGTAAAGATGAAGAAACACTCTTTTATATGATACGCTGATGGAAACTGTGGGTTGCATAGAGATTTTCAACTAATGAACAAAAGTCGCCAAAAGTCCATTATTAAGAGGTGCATCGGCGGCCTACAGGCGGTAACGCGATAACCCGCTCCTGACCTCGTCACGGCACCCGCACACCCACCTTCCCTCCCCGCCGCAGCGGGCATTGTCGGATGCCAGGCTGGTGATTGATCACCTAGGCACCCTTGACAGCTAAGATGCGCGATTTCGCTAGTTTCGAGCAGCCGTGGTGCCCTTTCTGCTTACCATTGTTGTTTGAATTGTTGCCCAATCCTGTTGCTGTACCCTACACTACATGATGGCTTATGTGTCAAATTTTAAACTAGTTAGAGTGTCTGGTGTGCACCTTTTGTTAACTTTCCAACCATTCTAGTTTGATAATTCCGAGGGTGGGTATGGGATAAGTTTTTTGGATCCAAGATATTGTCTGTTCTTTGAATTTACTATTTAGGGTGTGCGTTGAGTTCGATTTCTTTTGTAGTAAGTTGAGAAGCATCAAATTCACATATGAAAAGTTAAACAAATAGTAACTGTCCTTTCTGTAAAGAGATATTCCTTTTTAAAAAAAAAATGAAAAGGTCAATTTGGGGTAAATCTCTTCTTATACTTAAGTATCAAAACGAATCAGCGGTTTGTGCCTGTTTCAACCTGGTTGCCTTCCACTTTTTCTTCCCTGAAATTATAGCTTGTTGGTTATGTCTAAAATACCCTGAAGCACATTGATTTTGAGCTGGCTTAATCGGATGAAAGTAAATTTATTTGGACTGGTATGTGGTCTGCCAAGGGCTAGTCTTGAGCTGATGTTAATATTTGTGGCCTGTCTCCTGCAGGTTGACGATTCCAAGAAGCTGGGTGAGTGGGCAGGTCTTTGCAAACTGGACAAGGAGGGCAAGGCCAGGAAGGTCAACTCATGTGGATGTGTGGTCGTCAAGGTAACGGCTGTTAGTCATTCTTTGTGTAGGAGTTAGATTTTTCTGTTAAATTCCAGATTATTGGAAATTTTGTTCTATTCATGTTTAATAATCTGTATCCTGATTTTTATAGGCATGCCCAGAATTATTTTGTGTTGATTGGGATGATCGTTGTACAGTTATTTTCCATCTTTTGGTGTCTTGTACATCATTTTATTTGGCTTTTAAGTTTAGTAAACTGAAATAAATTTGTGGTGTGTTTAGAGATTCTTAATTCTGTATGCTGTCGTACTGGTTCGTGAAAAAGGTCTGATAAAGTGATCAGCTTCTGGAGCACCTGTTTTATCAATGGGAATGAATTCTGCTATGTGGCAGTTAATTATGGTCAGTGTCGATAAAAGTTTCTTTATGGTCTAAGAGGATTTGGAAGCTCTTCTAAAGATCTATCTTTTAGTATAAAAATGTCTTCTGTCTCGACAAAGTCCTGCAGGGTTGTTTCTGAACCTTTGGGTTTTCATGTAAAGTTGGTAATTTTTAAGCTAGTCCTGCTTTATTTGATGATCTTTTAATTTTTTTTTTTTTTTTTACTTTCAGGATTA
>RQTK01001564.1:0-48301 GCA_003991915.1 Elysia chlorotica
GCACTTTACGATTATGGAATTGATAAAATCACTTCACTGCTGAACGAAATCTATGAGACAGGCCAAATTCCAGCAGACATCACCAAATCAATCTTCATAGCACTACCGAAAAAACCAGGTGCAACAGAATGTGAACTCCACAGAACTATAAGCCTCATGAGCCACATGACCAAAATACTTCTAAGAATTATCATGAAGCGTGTCAGAAATAAAATTAAACCTGAAATAGCAGAAGAACAATGTGGATTCGTAGAGGGAAAAGGAACGACAAATGCTATATTCATTCTCCGAAATTTGCTTGAAAGAGCTTTAGAAGTGAAGAAAGACGTGTATTTATGCTTTATCGACTACACCAAAGCATTTGACAGAGTATGCCACGATGAGATAATCACGCAACTGACAAAGTTAAAGGTGGATGGAAAGGATCTAAGGGTGATCAAAAACATATATTGGGAACAAACAGCAGCAATGCGAGTTGATGGGGAAATCAGTACTTTCCAACAAATAAAGCGTGGTGTAAGACAAGGATGTGTGCTCTCTCCAGACCTTTTCTCTCTTTACAGTGAAATAATCATGCGAAACTTAGAAGGACATCCTGGAATAAAAGTGGGAGGTCACAATATCAACAACCTTAGATATGCCGACGACACAGTATTGTTAGCAGAAAACAACAATGATCTACAAAATTTAGTTAACACTGTAGAAGAGGAGAGCAGGAAAAAAAATGATTAGAACTGAACAGTAAAAAGACAGAGGTAATGGTTATCAGCAAGGAACAGATATCGCCGACGAGTGACATCTATATCAAAGGAACCAAACTCAAACAAAGTGACCGCTTTAAATATCTAGGGGCAATAATATCAGGCGATGGCAGAAACAACATCGAAATATCATCTCGCATAGCGCAGTCAAAGGCAAGTTTCCAGCGCATGAAAACCATCTTAACAAATAAGCGCATCTCCATCCAAACAAGAAAAAGGGTCCTTCAGTGCTACATAGAACCTATTCTAATGTATGGTTGCGAGGCGTGGACGGTGTCAAAGCAGATAGAAAAGAAACTGAAAGCAATAGAAATGTGGTTTTTAAGACGAATGCTCCGCATCTCTTGGACAGAAAAGAAATCAAACAAAGAAGTTTTAGATGAAGCTCAAGCAAAACCATCAATAATTAACAAGGTGAGGAAAAGGCAAACAGCATTCTTTGGCCACATGATGAGAAGAGAGGGACTAGAACATCTAGTGACAACAGGAATGATTGATGGGAAACGCAGTCCAGGAAGGCAAAGAGAAAAAATGGCAGACGGGATGAAGGAGTGGCTACAAATATCAAAGGTTACAGAGATGATGAAACTAACCAGAGAAAGAGAGATATGGAGGGACATGATCACCAACGCTATGAGGCATGGTACTTGATGATGATGATGATGATGAAATAGGAAATGAACATCTTTAATAATCACTATTAAGTGAATGTTGTTTAATCATGTAACTAAAAACTTTTTAGTCTACTTATCATAACTACAACTATGACTATGCCCAAATTAGCAGATTATTTTCTAATTTCCAAGCAGTTCTCATTACTCTCATATGGTGGAAACCTCACAAAACGTCTGATAATTAAAATTTCTCATAAACCGAAATTTTCAAGAGACTATGATATTTTTATTTCTTTGGATCTCTTAAAAAAAAAAAAAAGACTCGCAATATGAAGTTTTTCTGAATTCGAAGCTGACAACACCAATAGACATTACCAATTTACTATCTGTCAAGCAGAGTTCAATGCTTATTCATTTATTGCTTCCCAAAACAGCCATTAAAATAAATAGGGTTGGGAGAAGGTTGCTAGTGAAAGAAAACCACAAACGACTTTCATAGAGTTTTTTTTTCAAATAAGATCAGTAACGGTCAATATTTCTAGACACTCATTGTTCAAGTATGTTACCTTCTGCAAGTAATTCAAATCATCTCAATTCGCAGATTAGATCCAATCCCAAGCAATTTTAATTAAGAGGTTTACACTGTAATTGAATAAGTTTTTTTTTACAACTATTCAGTCATGCACATAAATAATTTGAGCTTTAGATGCCAATTGGAGAGTGTGTAATACATAAATTACCAAAGAGTCCTTCCTTTTAATTCATGTTTCTTATTACTGCGGAATCAATGCTTTTTTCCGTGACAACGTAACTATACCTGTCCTCGCAACCACTTTTATGGTACTTTGAACGTTTTCCAAAAATGTTCATATTTACAGTAGTTTAAGTTGGTTTTAACACTAATCCTGGATGTATAACAAAGAGAATAAACGACTGACAATTGCACATGTGTGCAACATTTAAAGTTTTATGACAATAAAATAAGAGGTATCTTAAAAGTTTGCACAGAATGAAAATAAAATTTCAATTTTAACTTAGACGATACATGTATTACAAAGCATATTGATGAAATGTTGAATAAAAAAAAAAAAAAAAAAAAAAAAAAGAAAATGCAGCATTCACAATGTGTGTGTGTGTGTTTTTTTTTAACAAAATCTAATTAAAAACTAGAAAAGCACGGCAGAAACCTTGGATCCAGTTCTAGAAGGCCACTGTCTAAGTAATCCTGGAGTTCCACGGACTGAGACAGACTTGTGAGACTCTGATTTGGACTAAGCTGGGACCATGTCTGGGGATTATTTATATAGAAAAATTTAAACAATTGAAGTGTACTAACCAGTACTAAATTGAACTAACACAATATTAACACAGTTGTATCATGCTGCACCTACAGGTTAACTGCACTTGCTCTAATTTCAATACAATGATAGTTGCAATGTGATTGTTTTAAATTCTCATTACCCAAAGCGATACTCTACCTTTCAGCATACCATTTCATTCAGCAGTTTCCCCTGACCACAAGTTTAGGACAAACTGTGACTAAAGTGACTTAAAACCCCTTTCTATAGAAAAGTCAAGAAAAAAGTAAGTTCACTGAGTGCAAAAATAAAAGCTCCGGTATCAAGCGTTTATCTGTATACGACTAGATAAGTAACCTCTATCTTAAAATAAAAAAATACAATGGAATCTTTATGGCTAGATACGATTTTCTTCCTCCTTAAGAGTCCTTATCAACCTCCTGTCTTAAATAAACCCCTCTTGCCTTAAAGAAAGTTTAAAAACAATCTAGCCTTAACTATTCTGTGACTAACAAACAACAAGCTTGGTCAGTTCTTAAGTGCTAGCTGACACAGATGACCATGCTATGTTGGTCGTACTGGTTAGGAGAAGTGAAAAACGAAACGCACCAAGGCTTGCTACTTCAGCTCTATTCATAGTGCAATTCGTTAATAAAGAGAGACAATGCTGATTTTCCTCAACTACCAATTTATGAAACAAAAGAATAAGAACAAACTCCTACAAATGTGATAGACTCTTCGACCTTGTCCCAACTAGTTCATCTTACGCGGATGCTACTGTATCATAATATTTACAATCCGATGAAGACAAACTACATAATTTTCATATTGTTTTAACAACAAATTTAAATAATAAAATCACATTAAAAAAACACGAAAAAAACAAAACAAGGAAAATAATTCTTAAGCTTTTTTTTTCTAAAATTCTATAATTTTCCTAAGTTTTGAGACCAAGCCAGTTAGACAACAAATTTACCTGATGTGAAATTCCCCACTTTGTTCTCAGACCAACCACTAACAGTTCTTCAAGTCTTTTTCAGTGATGCCAGTCAGTGAAGTGAGCGATGACAGGTGAGATGTGGAGATAGAAGTGAAAACAGTGCACTGCAGTTAGGTTCAATGTCTCCATATAAGACATACAATGTACTTTCAGTAGGTTGGTTTATTGGTTTCTTAAAGTCCATCAACATGAACTAGGGTGTATTGCAACCAGGCCTTAAGACTAAAGTCTGAGTGATCATTTTACATTCTGCTACACAGTAAGTAAATAATTTTTTTTCTCTAGATTTTAACAGTGAGTCAAATTGGTCGAATAACATTTTCTCAGTGAAGCCATGGCCATTTTTTTCTTTTTATATAGTCTACAGATTATTGGTTAATATAAACTTTTCAATCAGATTTTCCTCATATTCAGCCAAACCCTGTCAAGATTGGCAGAGGACAACCTGCCTGACATTTTCTGTCGAACAATGTGTCGACCATGTCTCCCCAATCGACGTGGTGGCCCTGGAGTAGACCATCGGCTTCTGACGCAAAAGGTCGAAGTTCGAGCCCTGTGATTTCGTTCCCTATTGGTTTGGTCGGTGTCAGTATAATGTGACCGCCTGAGACAGGAGTCATGGCTTCCTCCGCCCTGTCTCGTGTGTGGCAGCACATAAAATTGTCAGACGTCAGTCTTGGGGTCCGCCTACAATATAGTGCTGATATTGGACGTTAAAACCATCTCAACTACAACTACAACTCCCCTATCCCTACCAAGTCAAGGTACTGAACTGAAATGATTAAGCTACCTTTCATGTAAACCAAGTGGCATTGTAGAGCGTGTGCCATGCCCTCTCACTTCCACTTCCTCCATCCATGCATCTGGCGACAAGGTTTGGATTCTCGCTTCCCTTTCCAGTTTCCCAATAGGCTGAAATCGACCATGGGCTCCTTGATGCAAGGAGTAAAAATAAAAGCAATGGAAAAAGAAATGAATGAATACAAAAATATTATGCTAGTTTTGCAAATTACATCTATTGTATTACTGTTACAACCAAAACACAATGGAATATTAATGTCCAAACCTTATGTGCCCCCAGACACAGAAGGAAGAATTAAAATGATTGAGGTTAGGCATTTTTGTTACATCAAACTTTTCTTAAAGATTATATGAAGCTGATCAAAACATCATCCTGATTTGTTATTTTGAATTTTATAGGGGTCCTTCAAACACATTTTTTATACTGTAAGTGTGTGAGTTAAAGGTTTAAATTTAAAACGTTGAAAAGTTTCATATTTCAAATTTATCATAAATAATATATCCCATTCTCTTCTTCTTACGTGCCAAATCTATTTCAGACATAGGCTTATGTTGTTCTCCATTTCTTCCCATTACCGCTTGCCTTAAACAAAGCATTGGCAGGTTTTTTTCTTCTTGTTGTGTAATTGGTCAGACTGTCTGTGTACTTTGTGTGCTGCCTCCCTCTACATCTCGTTCTTTTTCAATCCCTCAAATCTGTATACTTGTCACCAAGTTTAACATACCTGGTCCAACTCCAATGTACTCTCCGCCATATGAATTTTATAGGGGTCCTTCAAACACATTTTTTATACTGTAAGTGTGTGAGTTAAAGGTTTAAATTTAAAACGTTGAAAAGTTTCATATTTCAAACCTATCATAAATAATATATCCTCTTCTTCACCTTCTTTATGTGACAGATCTATTTCAGACATGGGCTAACATGGTCCTCCATTTCTTTCCATTAACAGTTGCCTAGTTAAAGAAAGCATTAGCAGGATTTTTCTCTTCTTGTATAACTGGTCAGACTGTCTGTGTACTTTGTGTGCTGTCTCCCTCTACATCTTGTTCCCTTTCTTAATCGTGCAAATCTGTATACTTTTCACCAAGTTTAATTTACCTGGTCCAACTCCAATGTACTCCCCGCCATCCCAGTAGGACATGTTATGTTCACAGTACTGGCCCTGGCATGGTTTAAATGATTTTATTAGTCAGGTCAAGAGATGAAGACCAATAGTGTACAATAAACAAGAACAAAGACAATGTCAAATTATGGCTAATAAGAAACTAAAGAAGATCCTTAAAAGAGCAACATGTATAGGGAAAATGATTTCATAGAGAGTTATTCACCTTGTTTGGAAGACATGAGTCATGTTCAACAAGAAGGAACGTCAGAATGTCATTTTATCGTAAACTTTTTTTTTTATTGTCATGGCGTTTTATGTTCTCATTTAATGGCTTGACTCTTCTGTAGGTGATAATTTTTGATGAGCTTGATGAAATCTACAGCAGAGCTCATGAATTTCAACTAAGTTACATAAGTCTTATTGAAATCCCATTCTCTATTATCTTGAGGTTTTACAAATGTTCATGTGTGACATAATAAAAATACAGCCATGTTATAATCAATGTAACATAATTTTAAAATTATTTCAATGACTAAAAACCTTCAGCATAAATAAGAGGAAAGACTAACACATACCTCTTTAGCAAAGTTTGAAATTTCATATCTTTCAAAGCCATTTTGCTCAAGAAACTGAAATAGAAACAAGATAGAACATGAGACGTGTATTTCTTTAAATTCCTTTTTCTCTTCTCTTTATATTAGTATGATACCAATATTTAAAAGCTTTAACTTTTCAATATATCATAAAATGGAGAGGATGGTAGCTTAGATTAGGGTGTAGGTTTCCTATGCAGGAGGTTTGTGCTTGAAGCCCTGCTCTGGTTTCCTTGCTTTTTTTTCTATTGGTTGGGTCTAGGAGTCAATATTATGTGGCAAACCAAGCACCTTGTCCCGTCACTGTACATTAAGGCATAGCAGTAAGAGATTATAACTAGAAGATAATTTTGTTTTCTCCAATCAAAGTTCAAAGTTCTAATACATGAATCATAAATACTAGAAAGTCAGTCACTAGTGTTCTGAACTGACAATCAGGAGACAATGACTTAAACAAGAAATTGGAAGCAACTTGCATGAATGGTCAGCTTCCACTTACTCCTCAGTGCAATGACCATAATTCTCAGTCTAGACCAAGCAGTTGTTCACACCTGCTTGTCAAACTCTTTGAGTTCCCTTCCCATACCCTAACAAGTGCTGGGAGAAAGATTTGTTTGATGTCAACCAGATGGTTGCTGGCGCTATTGCATTTTGATAAAAGTGTACACCGTTCCTTACAGTCTTGGATAATTATAGAATTGGTGAATTCTCTGGTTAAGGAAAAGGAATTTAATTTCATGAAATCAAATAAAATAAAATATGTGACCATACGATTAGAGGTTGCAAAGACCTCCACGCGTCTGAGAGAGACAGAGAGAGAAAGGGGGAGGAGGAGGAGGAGAGAGTGCCTAGCGTACTATTTGCAGAGGTTCACAAGCCCTCTCCCCCTAACTGCATTCAGATATGGTATATATAGATCACTATAGAAATAATCATTACCCTGGGTAAGGTAAAATAATATGTTAGCTTGAGAAAAAATTTCAAAAAAAGTATACCCAGTTCTCTTAAAACGATTTCTTAGACATACGACGCCAAAAGCAAGGTAGTAGGGGTGTTAATTTGAGAGAAAGAATAATGTTTCATAATGCGAGCGGGTTCGAAAACAGAGTGGGTTTGTAAGCGGAGAGTTATTGCACGGAGACCACTGTGTTCCCTTTTTTTATTATTATAAGAAATGGGAAGTTGAAATAGACTTACCTCCACAGCATGGAGATACATATCCTCTGAGAGGGCTGGCTCAGCCACTTGCTGGAAGAGTTTTGAGAAATTGCTATATATCACTTAACATTCATTAGACATAGTTTAAGGACTACAAACATAAACAAGCCTAACAAAAACTACTTGCTGCAATAATTTCGATTTTCATGATCATCATCATTAACATCCCTCCACGTGTATAAAAACCTGAAAGCATTTAAATAAAATGAGAAGCATTTATAAACACTTTTTAGGTAATATGACAGCTATGAAACACTATCTGATTAAAATCTCTACAAAGGTGACACAGAAACATACTTACTAGCTGACCAGATTGAACCTGAGTGTTAAGTCGAGTGCCTCTCTCCACGGTCAACTGATACAGGGACAAATGCTTGTCACATACAAGTAGAATCTGAAAGATTGGTGTATATGCGGTGGGAGGTGTGAATACCAAACAAGGGAGAATAAGCTGGAACAGGCAGTTCTAAGACTAGAAGAAGATTGTAGTTACTCAGTATATTATGTTGATACTTGATAGGTCTACATTTGATCTATATAATGTGCATTATTTCTCTCATTTTGCAAACAATCATTTCTTCATAACTGCAGGATTGAAAAAAAAAAAAAAAAGAGTCTTTCAGAGACTACTTATTAACATACAGCAAACATTAACACTTTAGAGACACCTGATCTTGCCATGGTTCAGGTTGTAGGCCTTGTATATCCCTTGATCTTGATATTATACCTGATAAAGTCATGTGAATCTAAACAGTTGATACTTTAAGTTAAAAGCAATATCTGCAATAAACATGTAAATCCTATCAGGGATGTGGTAAGAAATGTTCTTATCTGTCTTAAACAAGTTATTTTAGCCTTGCGACTTTTGGACTTCAAAATTTTAATTTTTTTTAGAAATATAAGAAATTACCTGCTTTAATTCTTCACACCACATTTCCAAAGTTTGACCCGGCCAGCCAAATATCAGGTCTAAGGAGACTTTTCCTGGAAACAGAGCAGAGGCAGCTTCTGCACAGCTTAAAAATAATATAAATGAAATAGTAAATTGAACACATCTTGTTAAAATCATAATGCTTGTTATAAAAAAAAACATGTTTACTCACAATTAAAAAAAGTTAATCTTTGAGGTTGAATTTATGTTACATATAGAGAAAGTTTATAGGCCACAGCAAATCCATAAATAAAATAATTACATGTTAAAGGTAAGATACACCACAGAAGCTGACAGTTGAATTACTTCATATAGATTAACACTTTGACTTAATTTTTAACTATTTAAATACAATATTTATAAGACAAAAAATTTGTCGGAAGAAGATCATATTGCGCTTGTGCATTGTTTTCATAAGTCAAAAATTCTCCACTTGTCATGGCTAAGTTTATAAAAAAAAAAGTTTTTTGCGTTTTTCTCATTTCGACAGTTTTGCCCTCCCAGGCTACCTTGGGACAAGCCTTGTGAAAAAAGTATTATTAATACATAGCTGAAGTTTGGTATGAAACATTCTCTAATAGCCATCTATGACCTGTAGAGAGGATTTTAGTCTAATACCAGTATTGAAAAAGTTCTGGCCATTTCAAATTTGAATTTTTGTTTTTTACCCTTAGTCATAGTTGTGTTAGAAGAAAAAATTATTTTATGGCCTTCATATCTATAGTAGAATAAAATCCTTTCTACAGATCACAGGTTATGCTCTTAGTTAGCTGTAAACAAAATTGTAGCCTTTTCTGCCTTCAACTTTTTTAGATAGAGCTGTCCTTGTGAAATCTTACCAAAATCCAAGATGGCCGCCGCTAGGGCCAAACTTTTCGGAAAAACATTTTTTTGCAAGTGTATTTTTCAACAACACTATTCTTTTAAAATTTAAAAAAATGATGAATTAAAAAAAAATGTCTGAGCATGCCTGTCTCCCCTTAAGCTAAAAATGTTTTAACACAAATGAACAAAAATGAAATGATCATCTACTTGTTTAGAGGAGCTCTCTGCTAAAAAATCGCAGGTTCTGTGGTGCCAAAGTGCTATGGTAACAGATAATCTCAATTTTAAACATTTAAGCAAATTTTCTGTAAAACTGGCAAATCCAAAAATGCAAATAGTGCCTGAGATAGACAATACTTAAAATAGAAATAAGAGCATGAATAAAATTTAATAAAAGCAAACAAAAAGCATGAATTCACTAACTTAATTATATAATTTACTTCAAACTCTCTTGCACAGTATGGTCGCGACCCAGGGTGCGGAGACCTTCAGGTCTAAGTGTCTGAACTCCGATAGACACTCGATTGATGCCTGCTTCTCTAAAAACTCTGGGTAATATGGACAAAAAAATAACATTAAGTTCATAAAGAATTTTAAATCTTTGATTAGTTTCCCTTTGAGTTATAAACTGACGTCGCAATTAAATTCTTCAATTTAAACAAAGTAAGTGTCACTATACACAATTAATTCATATATCTAGATTTGCCAACTTTGGACCTCTACTCCAGCAAAAGGGTCAATCAAATATGAAAATCACTGTCTGATTAATTAAAAAAAAAGTTATCATTCTGTTGTATTGTTTTGCAATACGCCCGATTAAAGTTTATTTTTGATCTTGCGATAAGTAAAATAAACTGGGATATCTGCTTAAGACAGTTCAAATTTGCTGAGAACCCTTTGTTACATCTACTTTATTTTAGTTTAAACACAGGGATGCCACCTGGCCCTGTCAGAATTTCCGAACTTAGGAAGGGATAAAATAGAGGGGTTCTAGGGGGGGGGGGGGGGGCAACACCCCCCTGGGACATACAATTTTTTAAATTCTCGTCGTCCGTCTACAAAGGCTCTGAGAAGGTCCCTAAGGTGATAAATGATTACATTTATTAAAGGAAATAGATGAAATACATTAACTATTACTCGCGAACAGACATTAAATTCCCAGTAAACAAAATGTACCAAGGATTTCCTTCTACACCGGGTTCCATTTAGACCTATAAATTGTGCATGTATTTTTTCTTCATTATGTATCAAAATGTGCCTCAACAAAGTTTATTTTTATTCTACATTAATTGATCTAGTTTCATATTGATCAGAATTTTGGTAAAATTTTAAATATGCAGTGTGCGAATATTCCATGAAGGAAAAAAACGAAGTTGTTTTTCTTTAACACAATATTGGAGCGAAACATGCAAATATCAGACAGAAACGTTATTAGCTGAATTTTAGATGAATTTAGAATTCAGTTGTGTTACAAGTATCTTGTTCTGTATCGTCCGATACAATGTAGATATCACATAAGATACATCTTGGTTAAATTTCGCCTTAGCTGTTCTGCTTTAGTTGCACAATTAAGCATATATATTGTATAATAATCAGGAACAACATCATTTTGCTTAAGCGGTGGAGTCGTCCATAAAGGCACATGTTTTGGAGTAAAAGCATGTTAAAGGTAAGATACATCACAGCAGTTGACAAATGAATTATCTCATACAGACCAACTTGTAGATTTATTTTTAACTATTTCAATACAACATATTTATGGAAAAAAAATGTGTGGGAAAAAGATCATATTGTGTTTGTGCATTGTTTTCATAAGTCACAAATTCACCATTCTCCACTTGTCATGGCAAAGTCTATATTAAGCTAAAAATGTTTTAACACAATTGAACAAAAAATGAAAGGATCATCTACTTGTTTAGTGGAGCTCTCTGCTAAAAAAAGCGCAGGTTCTGTGGTGCCAAAGTGCTATGGTAACAGATATTCTCGAGTTTAAACATTTAAACACATTTTCTGTAAAACTGGCGAAGCCGAAAATGCAACTAGTGCATGTGATAGACAATATATAAAAATAAAAATAAGAGCATGACTAAAATTAAAAAAACAAAAAAACAAACAAACAAAAAGCATGAATTCACTAACTTAAATATATAATTTACTTCAAACTCTCTTGCACTGTGTGGTCACGACCCAGGGTGCGGAGACCTTCAGGTCTAAGTGTCTGAACTCCGATAGACACTCGGTTGATGCCTGCTTCTCTAAAATTTCTGGGTAATATGGACAGTAAAAAAAAACAACAAAGTTCATAAAGAATTTTAAACCTTTGATTAGTTTCCCTTTGAGTTATAAAGTGACATCGCAAAAAAATTCTTGAATTTAAACAAAGTTAGTATCGCTGTACACAATTTATTCATTTATTTAGATTTGCCAACTTTGGACCTCTACTCCAGCAAACGGGTCAATCAAATATGAATATCACTGTCTTATTAATTTAAAAAAAAGTTAACATCATTCTGTTGTATTCTTTTGCACTATAACTTGTAGAATTTTGTTTTTGTGTCTTGAGAAAAATAAAATAAACTTGAGCCGGTTGAAATTTGCTGAGAACCCTTCATTACATCTACTATATTTTGGCTTAAACAAAGGTATGCCACCAGGCCCTGTCAAAATGTCCAAACTTATGAAGGGAGAAAATAGGGTAAGGAGTTCAGAAAATTGTCAAGATTTGTGTCCGTCTAGAAAGGCTCTGAGAAGGTCCCTGAGGTGGTAAATAGATGTTATACGTACATTAACTATTACTTGCTAACAGACATTAAATTGTTGGGAATGAAAATTTACCACGGATTTCCTGCAGATTTTAGTTGCACAATTAACCGTACTGTATAATTATCAGGCACAACATCATTTTGTTTTAAGAGGTGGCATCGCCCATCAAGGCGCATGTTTTGAAATAAAAGCGTATTGATTTTCATTTGTAAAATAATCCCGAAATATGCAAAATGTGACTTTGGAAAAGTCCGTTGATTGTTTCTTGATTTTGGACATAAACTCTCATAAGCCAATTGGAGAAAAAAAACAAAAACAAACAAATAGTCTTAGTTACTGGGGATCTAGGCTTATGGAGGGCGAACCGCACATAGTTACTGGGATTTTTTTCCCAGGAAAAATAAAAGCGAGAAAACTTTCCAGAATTTTCGGAAAAAAGTGCTTTCCTGACATTAGACTCAGATAGAAAGATTTCCTGAGGATCGGGACCCAAATCATGTTTCTGGAAAAGTGGCATCCCTGTTAAACATCCAAAAAAACACCAAAGAAAAAACTGCCCACCTGAGCTGATCAGCTTGAAGGGCTGTTGGGTTGACTTCCATACTGATCTCTGCATCCTTCGACAAGACAGATTCCCTTGATACACACTCTATGACTGATTGTATTGTGGCTGGTTTGGCCAAACTTGGTGTGCCTGGATAAAAAGCAAGGTTAAGTACTTTTAAAACAAATTTCAATGATAATAATCAATGCTTTCATTTCTTTTTCTGTCACTTGTAAGTTAATAATTAAACAAACATTCAGCACAATTCGAAAAAAGATGATAAAAACAACCAGATCATTATCGCTCTTATATAAATGAGCATTACAGAGGTCCAAATTACAGGTTATACATATGAATGGAAAAAAAAATTCATTGGCATTTAAAGAAAAAAAAAAAAAAAGGCATTATCAATATGCACACATTTTCCACAAAAAATGAAAAAGAAAAGAAATCATTCTTACAAGGCGATACACTACAGTTCCTTTTAATATCTACTTTCATATATTATAAATAAGTTCTTTTGAGTGATGATAATTGGTTACTATAAAAAAAAGATAAAAAGTTGATATTAATTTTGATCTTCCATTTTAATAGATTAACTTTTAAAAACCAGTTATTATTTTGTTCTTTCTCAAATTGCATTCTCACTATATGATATAATATTTAGAATACAAATTATATTTAACAAACAACAAAAAACCCATTATTTTTACCTCCACCAAAGAACACTGAAGATATCAACTGCACCCTTGATTGTGAGATTAGAGTGGCAGCTTCTTTTACAAGACATGTCTTCATTCTTTCATGATCCACTGAATTACTTGTGAAAGGGAAATGTATATATGCAATTACAGAAAAAAAACATTTTAGTTTATAAGAAGAGAGGTAGATGAGATCGAAAATACCATGAAAACATCAAGGAAATAACAGCATAAAAGGAAATATTCACCGACAGACATTGTAAAAAAAGATAAAGATGGCGCAACTTTATCTGGGCATAGATGTTATCAGCGAAAGTCATAAGTGCCGACGCTGACAGGTAAACGTTTCATTTATATTTTAACCCTCACACCAAATCTGAGTGCACCTTGTAAAACATTACAGAAAAGTGACTGATTAAAATGCTTTCATTCAAATTCTAAAAGAAACTTTAACAGGAAGCAGATATTCAGACGATTGTAAATATTTTAAAGAATTTGAAACCTACACTAACAAACTGTCCTTTGCTGCCTTCCATCCAATACATTGAAAAATATGAATTGAAAAGACCAAAAACTATTTTTCTTTGAAAGTACATGTTCATGCATGGAATAAAAGTATATATTTTGTCAATGCAAATTCATGGCACTTAATTGAACTCCAAATGTAGATTAAAGTGGAATCCACCTAAGATAGACCCTGTTTAAGATTATAAGCTATGGTTACAAACTATTTACCAATTCCCTTTTTAAAAATACTTTACAGTCGCTTGGGGTAAACAAAACTTTAAGGCTGTCCCTAAGTAGTTTATCTCAAGCGGTTTACACTGTTAGTTTGGAAAATAGTATTAAATAGCATATTCACTCTTACTTATTTTTAATATTTATTACAATCAATGTGAATGATTGCTTACCTTATATACTTGTTAAAGTTGCAGTATGTACATCTTTTACGACAATAGGGCCACTGAAACAAAGTGTAGGAAAAAACAAAGAAAAATTTGTTTTTAGATGAGGAATAAAAGAAAAAAAGCTATTTGTTCAGTTAGGCTATTCCTTCGGTAGCCGTACAAATAGCCTGGCAGCCTTGGGTGGAAATTGCTTGGTGATCCAGCTGTTGGTTATGACAGCTGTCGCAGTTGGAGCCATATATGATGTGCTGTAGCAACATATAGTCGGATCACCAAGCAATTCCAACCCAAGTCTGCCGGAGGAATAGCCTTTAGGCTTTTTGTTTGGCTGCCTGAGGAATAGACTATTGGCTATTTGTCAGGTTCCCACACAAATACCCACTTTCTAAAAAATATTATAACTTTGAATGTAACATTGATGAAAAGTAAGTTTCAATCTTAGCATTGAAACATCCCAAGCACTATAAAAAAAAGTCTAACCATATTTACAACAAATTATTAAGTTTTTCTCTTTCCTTGTAAAACTATTCCATATTTTCCAATTTTCTGAAGAGCTGTGTACACTGTCATTTAAGGCGCTGTTTCCATTTCTGCCTAGCAATACTGTCATATCAAGGTTATGCTTCCAATTTCCATTGAGACCTGGCTATACAAGTCGTAACATAAGGAACTTATGGCCAGCTTTGCCCAATGTTTTCTTATGAATCCTATGCAGGGGTGCTCTTGGAATTAGCATGTATACATGTTTTGATGACAGAGGACTAGGTAGTTCACTCGGTAGAGCAGGTGGCTTTATAAAGTGGGTGGGTCCCCACTACATAGTGTTCACGGCCGGGCTACCTTTGTTATCAATTTACCTACTACTGGCTGGCCAGTGTCAGCATAATATAACAAGCTGAAAGAAGTCCTTCTAGATCTAGTATTCCACTCCCAATGTGGAGCACACAACCCCCTATATAGATCCTAGATCTTAGGCCAGGCCAGCTGTTCTTTCGCAGACTAACAGTGGGGACAAATCTAGATCTAGATTGTTAGCTTACAAAAGTTACATGCACGTATAATGAAGCGCTGGATATCGATCTTGAATATATTACGAGTTTGACAAAACCACGCAGAAATGTGTTGTTTTTGCCAAAAAGCATAGTTAGAGATTGGATAAATCAAGTAGATCTACAAGTATTTAGACAAGCATCAGATACATAGATATACATCTCTTTAAAAGCTAAGTAGAGAAAATCGAAAGTAGGCCTAGCGAGAAAGTTCTAAGCACTCTTTAAGCCATCTTTTCCTTTCGTTTTTTGTGCTTCCGGAATTCGCTTTGTTGATATCATGGCGTCTGAGTAACTATTTTGTCACCGTGTTTGTTGACAAATTTTGATCTTTCGAAATAAAGCATCCACAGAAAAAATATCACCACTCTTAATATTTAAAAATAGACGTCCTTTAGTCACCCACATTGCTTGATATCTATATAGGACCAAAGTAAACGTTCAATTCAAATTAAAATGACGTCTCAACAGTGCAGTGAGGAGGACAATGAACAGACCGCAGTTGTTCATGAAAGATTCAAAGAGATTGAAGAACTCAAAGAGCTTATAACAAATCTCGAGAAGATCTGTAACGACACTGTTGCGATGGAAATGTCAGCTGAAAGATTTACATGTAAGTATTATCAAATATACATTCTGGGGTAGGCCTATCTGGTACCTAGATTCTAGATCTAGAACTATAGATTTAGTGTTTTTCTCCAAATTTTCTCTGTATCTCACTATGTTTCTGTTGAAACAATCGTTATAACTGCTTTCTATTGCAATTAGTCTACGTAAGAAGTAAATAATCTTTATTTAGACCCAGGGAACGTTAAATTAGGAGATAGCTTAGCTTTATTGGACAGTCTGACGAAAGAATTTGATTTGAAGAAAAACATTCAAAGTCAAATATTTTTAATGCATATAGCAAATTTGGCAACCTGATATACAAGATAAAGAGGCTGAAAAATTAGGCCTATATGCATATAGACACACCCATCTGGTACTTGTAAGAATTGCACATCAAAGTTAGCAATATATGAACCTAGTCCAGGTTGGCTAGAGATCATGTGAGTAAGTAACTTCAAACGACTAAAAGATTTTGACATCAATGATCATCTGTAACTCTTTGGTTTGTTTTCTCAGTTTACAGTCATTTTTAGTCAAAAATATATTCCTTTGAGCATTCTAAAATTTATGACCCATGACTCTTTTACCACACAATATTTTACAATCTCTCCACCTTAAATCTTGCAACCCTCCACCCTAGTGGAACTACAAATAAGCAGTCCCATGAAATATATATTATAATTCAAGATGTTTTATGGAAACATAATAAGCAGAGTTTGAGACATTCGGACAATTTAGTAACTCATATGTTCATCTTTCAGGATGGTATTAGTTTTGAATACGAGGTCTGTTGATGGTAACATTTTTTTATCTCCAGGCTATAGATTTAGATATAGTTTCTCTTCTAATTCTTAGCTTGCTTAGACTAATGTATATATAGGATAACTACTCTTAGATTATTGTTTTTCTTGGCTGATATCTAGCTAATCACACATGTGTGTGGCATATTTTCATATCTGTAGACATTCACTCCAATGCAGCAGCAATTTTTCTGAATAAGTACTTTAATAGACTCATATACACACCAAAGATTTGACATTATGATATGAAAAATAAACTGTTTAAATTTCATGTTGTTTTGAAACATTTTATAAATATTCCCATAGTGAAACTCTGATCCCATTCGTTTCTTTTTTCTTCTTATTTTTTTTTTCCAGTCATCGTTGATGATTATCAAGAACAGCCACATCTTATCGATGTTTATTTGGGCAAGTTAAATGAGTTTTTCCAAGTATTATTGAATTCTTATTCTTATGCTACTTAGATTGTTTGAATTTAAAGTATGTCTGTATCTAACATTGATTAGCAAAGTATGTATAATAGAACTTGCCTATAATGAAGAAAATGGTTGGCATTTGTGCACATTTTTAAAAATCTGAATCCCACTTCAATATACAACTTTTGAATTGTTTACATTTAATTTTGCTCATTGACAACGCATTCAAACTTTTGATTATCTGCGGATTATCCCTAAAAAAAATGTTAATAGATAAATAAAAAATATTGACGTTTACTTCTTTTTGTTGTATGTCTTCCAGAGGAATTGTTGATAATGTTGCTCAACATTGCTAAAAATCCATCAGCACCAAGACCTTTGTCTCGACAAGCTTTCAGATACCTGTATCTCATAACAAAGGTAAAATAACGACTTAACCTCATTGTCATGTAGGTATTTTCAATCGTCATGACTGTGCCTTTAAAAAGATATTCATGTTGGAGATGAGATCCCTATTTCTGTTTGTTTGTCTCTCTGTCTACATCTCTCCATCCCTCTCCATCTCTCTCTCTCTCTCTCTCCCTCTCTATCTCTCTCTCATTCGCCAATCGTTGTTATCTTCCCACTACAAGATTAGTGTTTCTATCTCTTTCTACATCTCTCTCTCTCTTTCTCCCTCTCTCTCTCTCTGTTCACAGCCAGGCTACCTTTGTTATCAATTTACCTACTGGCTGGCCAGTGTCAGCATAATATAACAAGCTGAAAGAAGTCCTTCTAGATCTAGTATTCCACTCCCAATGTGGAGCACACAAAAATCCCCCCGCCCCCCTTTTTTGTGTTGTTGTGTACATAGAAGAAGTTTAACTCAGAGGGAACTTCTTTCTCTGACTCAATTGTGTGATAAAACATTATTGTGCCCATCTCAGATTGAACCTGACAAATGGTATGAAACAAAATAGCTTGAATATCTATAGATCTTAGACCAGCGATGTTGTTCTTTCGCAGACTAACAGTGGGGACAAATCTAGATTGTTAGCTTACATGCACGTATAATGAAGCGCTGGATATCGATCTTGAATATATTACGAGTTTGACAAAACCACGCAGAAAATTGTTGTTTTTGACTAAAAGCATAGTTAGAGATTGGATAAATCAAGTGGATCTACATGTATTTAGAAAAGCATCAAATAAACTCATATAGATCTCTTTAGAGCTAAGTAGAGAAAACCGAAAGTAGGCATAGCGAGAAAGTTCTAAGCACTCTTTAAGCCATCTTTTCCTTTCGTTTTTTGTGCTTCCGGTATTCGCTTTGTTGATATCATGGCGTCTGAGTAACTATTTTGTCACCGTGTTTGTTGACAAATTTTGATCTTTCGAAATAAAGCATCCACAGACAAAATATCTTCACTCTTAATATTTAAAAATAGACGTCCTTTTGTCACTCACATTGCTTGATATCTATATAGGACCAAAGTAAACGTTCAATTCAAATTAAAATGACGTCTCAACAGTGCAGTGAGGAGGACAATGAACAGACCGCAGTTGTTCATGAAAGATTCAAAGAGATTATAACACCACACTGTTCCTCATTTGTCCACAGATGAGAGGATTCAAACAAGTGGTGCGCCTTCTGCCTCATGAAGTTGCTGATATGGAGCCCCTCCTCTACCTTATCGAGTCACAAGACCCAAATGACCATGAGGTAGAGAGAGATTTATCTCTTCTTTTCTTATTTGTATTTTTAAAATACAATATACTTTTTTGTCAGCAGGGGTTTTGGTATCTTTACTCTGTTGGATGGCAGTTTATAATAATAATAATGATAGTGCAAGCCGCAAGGTTTGTCTTAAAAGTGAGAAAATAAAAATGTGTGTTGGGACCTGACTCTATGAAGTTACACTTTTGTTTCAATATAATTTCTGTTGTGTTCGATGCACTAATGCCAACATGATGGAAGATGGTATAAATCCTGTCTTCTAATTTTGCAATTTCCCTCATAATAATAATAATAATAATAATAATAATAATAATAATATTACTAATAACAAAGAATGGTGATGATTTAATAACAAATTATAATTAGATAAAAAAAATAATGATGCTAATAATAATAATAATAATAATAATAATAATAATAATAATAATAATAATAATAATAATAGTAAGAATAATCAAGAAACAATTGCCATATGACAGTCTTGTGATTTGGTCCACAACATAGTCTTGTTGCAGCACTTTTCTATCCCTTTTAATTCTCCATAAACCTCTCATATTAATGATTATTGCTCATTTTCAGACATGGGAGACACGATACATGCTGCTTCTCTGGCTGTCCATTGTCTGCCTCATACCTTTTGATCTCCGGCGATTAGACAGTGACATTCAGCAGGGAGACGGCAATGTCAAGGCCAGGGTGAAGGACAGGATACTCTCGATTTGCAAGGTATCTGATCTGATGTGTGACGCACTTATTCTTTTCGGAATTTTTCCGGAATTTCTTTTTGTATCTGAGGGTCCCCAAGGTCAAGGGCTTTCCTTGTTAAAAAAAAATTGTATATTGCTTTATTTCCTCTCTCTGGCTGACCACCTCTTTCTCTCTCTCTCTCTCTCTCTCTCTCTCTCTCTCTCTCTCCCTCTCACCCTCCCCGCCCCCTCTTTCTCCCAAACATCTCATACATGGTGCTTGTCTACATCTACCAGACCTACATGTCCGTCACGACTAAAATCTTGAGATGGTGCATCATAGCCCTCCCCCTCTCTCTCTCTCTCTCTCTCTCTCTCTCTCTCTCTCTCTCTCTCTCTCTCTCTCTCTCTCTCTCTCTCTCTCTCTCTCTCTCTCTCTCTGCTGCTGTTTTACATTAAACCAACCAACCTCGACACCACCCCTCTTTCTCCCATACGCCTCATTCATTGTACCACCCTCTATGTCTACCAGATGTACATGCCTGTCACTGACAAGTCTCGAGATGCTGCCTCGTACCTCATGTCCCGCTTTCTGACCCGCCCTGACATCAAGGAAGAGCTGCTGCCCTCGTGTCTTGACTGGATGATGCAGAGGCTCCGCAGCATGGACTGTAAGCAGTGATGTCAATTTTCTGTAAAATTAAGTATTTTCAACAATAATAAAAAAAGGTTTGGCAGCTCAAAGCTCTGTAAAGGGGTTGTTAGTGATGCCAATTTTTAATAAATCTACAGATTTCCGTATTAAAATAAGCTCAGTAAAGGTCTGTCAAAGGGGTTTTGCTTTGGCGCTGTACATGAGAGGTTTATTAAAAATATTCTGATCCAGTTGACTTCACTGTGTAAGAAATCTGTTGCAGTCTTAATTTCACTTCACATACACCACCATCAGAAGTTGGTTGGTTTTTTCATGATGCCAAACGTCAGCAATTAGGCTATAAATATAAACCCTGTTAATACAATCTCCATCCATATCTGTCCGATCAGATTATCTTACTTCCCTGCTGATTTGGTTGTTGTCAGAATAAGGTAACTTGCTGAGATATAAGTCCTAGTATCCTGGCTCTGTCTCTAAATGGCGGCAAGTAAAATTGGCAGATATTTTTCTTCAAAATTTTTCATGAAATTGCTCAATTGTTGATGACGGATTTTAAGATACACTGAGGTATCTGTTTGAGAAGACTGTTTTTGGAATCCCTTTGATGTATAAGTTTTTTGTATTATTATTAAATTATGTAAAGGTATGTCCTTTTTGTTGTTTTTTCGGTTTGTTTAAGACATGTTATTATTACATTATTCAAAAAGCTTATTCACACAGACAGTTTGATTAATCACTTACAGTACAGCCACATTCATATTTACTCATGAGAGGCATAATATGAAGACAATAAATATGTTTCCAGATGCAAGCGTCTTTGGGTGCAATGAGCTGTGTGGTGTTCTCGGCACTCTGGCACTTCTCTTCAAGAACGGCAAGAGGGAAGACCTGCTGCAGTATGGTGAGTGAGGGATAGATTATGTCACTGGGCTAGCTTGATGGCGTAACTCTCAGACCAAAAAAAAAAAAAAAAAATCCAACCATCTCATTTTCACATAAGCATATCAACATCTGTATTGCATTTGTATTTATCTCATGATAAAGTTAAAATTGAAAGTACCCCGATTGTTATTAATTAAACAAAGAAAAACAAAAATACAATTAGGACTAATATCACCATCTTAAACCAACTAAAAAAAATATCTAAAAAATACTGCAATTAAAATATGGACTGACATTTGTAGGGAAATATCTTGTAAGCATATTAAAATGAAATATTGTCAATTTTGGCCATTTCTTTTGTTGTGCTATTGAATGAAGAAAGGCACAATAATTTGTATAGATCATAAGTAGCTCTTCATGAAGTATATTGTACAGTCATTAGTGACTTCTAGACCCATAACCATCCAAATCTTAGAGCTTTGGGATTTTCTAAAATTTTTTATCAATAGTCAGTTCTCTCCAGAATTGTGTACCCCATTCTCAGTTTCAGCTGATTTTGTAATAAACCCTCCCCCCCAAAAAAAACAAACAAACAAAAAAACTCCACCTCTGAACGAAAAAGCTCAACAATCTCATGTGAATTTCTCACAGCTCCTGTGGTTTTGAGAGTGACAAAAGAGTCAGCGTGTGACGACTGCAACAACTGTGTCATACGTAAGATGGCCGCCAAACTTCTGCAGAGATTGGGTCTAACGTTTCTCAAGTCCAGAGTGGCGCCTTGGAGGTATCTTAATTTAAAAAAAAATTTAATTCAATATTAATTTTCTATATATCTCATCTTATTTTCAAAGCTAATTCATCTTCACTGTTTCCAACCACTGGGAAAACACTGCCTAAAAGTTTATCTCAAAACCATTTCTATTGATGGATGTGTAGAAATTTTTGAGCTGTTGGGTGTAGTGAAATGTTTGTAATAAAATTGCTGGAATCTTGTGGAATTTATGTACTTCTTCTCCCTACTGCTGAGGGATTGTGGATGTGCCTATGCCTTAAGGGTTTCTCAGATTGTGATATTAATGATGATGGAAATAATAGTGGAGATAGTTTAGATATAGATTAAGATAAAACAAGCAAGCTATTCCTAAAATTGAATTATGTGGTCTATAAAGGGATTTACTATTTTGCATAGGGCATAACGCACAGTGCGGAAAGTCAAAGAGATAATAGAAAACTATTATAGTCTTGATGGTACAACAACCCTCTGAACTTTCCAGGTACCAAAGAGGGAGTCGTTCCCTGGCCACCAATCTAGGGGGAGCAGTCATCTCTGCAACGCAGGGAGGGGGGAGCAATCTGCTCAGCTCTAAGGAGGAAGAGGACACGTCGGAAGATATGGATATTCCAGAGGAGATTGAAGAAGTTATTGGTGAGGCTGATACCCACTTGTTGTTGTTATCTATCTAGCAAGATCAAACTTTTACCATTTTGTCCAATGCCATGTAGTCATGTATTGGTATCTCTAAGTTTGTTGATATCCATTGAGTAATTGTTGATTAGCTTTATATCTTTTAGGTTTCTTGAAAAATCTTTTACGGAAATGAAGGTACCAATTGAAATTTAAACGACAAGTGTGTGCTCATCGGTACATATTGCTAACCCATTTAAGCTACCAGTCCTCTCAAGATGGTTTGTGAAGCAATGATGAAGCTTGTTGAGATGAAATATGTTGTATTGTGATTTCCAACACACTGTGTTTTTGTTAAAATCAAAAACTAAGTTGATTGATTCCCTACTTAATTTTGTTTTCTTTTTGCTTCAGAACATATGCTGGTGTGTCTCAAAGACAAAGAAACCGTAGTGCGTTGGACTGCTGCTAAAGGGTAGGTTGCATAGAGAAATAAACATCACTTGCTTTTTTCACTCTCAATTTTTGTACCTTATTTATATAATTTTTAAAATATTATTTCTTCAGATAGCATAAGATTTCATACTCAATCCTCTTGACCCTATGAGCTCCTATCATGGCTTTCCCTTGGTTTTCATGCTTAAATTTACTATTCTAATGCTTGATGATTTGTGTGCAATACATTCAACAGTTGATAAAACAAATAAACCCACAGCAGCAAAAGCACTGCATTATTTTATAAGTCAATATTTCCGGTCTCAGCAAACTCACATTTTTAAAGAAAAGTATGTGAAATTTATCAATTAACCCCTAATCTAAAATGAATATTGTATACTTCAAAGAATTTTCAAACACTTTCTTGCAATGCCACAGCAAGAGTGATTTTTTCCCCCTTGTACAAAATGCATTGATTAAAATTAGTGTAACCAGGACAAAGTTGACTTTGCTGTCTTGATGTATTTTAGAATTGGTCGAGTGACGGGGCGCCTACCCAAAGAGCTTGCGGATGAAGTGGTCGGATCTGTGCTGGAACTGTTTAGCTACCAGGAGTCAGACGGGGCGTGGCATGGAGGTGAGTGGGTTTAGAAAAAATGGAATATGTGAGGTTTAAGTTCATTTTTTTTCCAGATGTTCAGACACCAGTAACAGTTGGTGCTTAGCGTGGTGGTGAGTGAGTTTAAATGGTGTGAGGTGTGAGTTCACGTGATCGACACATGTTCAGCTAGCAGGTATCAGATGATGCTCATCATGGTGTTGTGTGGCTCTAGGAACTTTTTCTTTTTACAGTCTTTCTAAAAGGGCACCGAACATATTTTTTTGTTTTCATAGGAGAAAATTTCATTTCATGGAGAAAGACTTATGCTATTTCTGTTGTAATAGAAATAAACTTCAATAAATAAAGCCTATGAAGAAGGTTATTGACTGTCGGTCTGTTTTATTTCACCAGCTTGCCTTGCTCTGGCTGAACTGGGTCGTAGAGGTCTCCTGCTTCCAGAGCGCTTAGAAGATGGTAAGTTATCTTGACTCGTATGTTTGACACTCCCTGAAGGGATAGGTCTGAGTTGTTATCAACACATTACCTCTGTCTGCGAAGAGTCTAGAATATATCATTGTTCAAAACAATAATAGACTTTTCTGACGGCAAAGATAACTTATTGAATTGAGAATGAACTCATAGGCCTTTTGGACCATAGGTTGTTTCTTATCTTACCAGGAATGGCATGATGACGCAGAGTTTAATTTAGATCATTATATTGCTAGAGTAAAAGTGTGCCTATCGAGGCTGAAGGAGCAGTAATGAAAACATTAATGAAGGTTAATAAAAGTATTATCGTACCATATGCACTGAGCATCTACCAAAACGATGAAATTTTAAGTTAACAATTCTCAGCATATAATTTAATCAATGTTAACTCTTTTTTAGTCTTGCAAAACTATTTTTTAATGAAATGTTATATCCCTTTGCAGTGGTTCCTGTGATAATGAAAGCTCTGGTCTATGACGACAAGCGAGGGAATTTCTCTGTTGGCGCCCATGTACGGGACGCTGCCTGCTATGTGTGCTGGGCATTTGCCAGGGCATATGAGCCAAAAGTAATGGTGTCATACGTTGATGCCATTGCCAAGTAAGCTCACTATCACTACAGCTCTTTTGCTATTTTTTTTTTTTTGGTTGAATCAAATTCCTACACCTACAATTACTCCAGTAAAACCACCCACCCCAAAATAGACACCAACAATCACAACCATGCTCTAAATTAGCAACATAAATGATCCTAATTAAAATCTATATCTACTTAAATACCTTCTTAACTAAATATATGCCTATATCCAGACCATGATAATAGGTGGTTTCTGCTACTTTTTGTAGGAATGTAAATATAATAACAACAAAAAGCAACACATAATTAATGTTGAAACTATTATTGTTTATTTTTCATCTGGTTCTATAATTTTCATGGCTGATATAATCAGTATTACACTATATTGAAATGATATATCCTTATGGTATCTTGCAACTCTCTGCCATTGTGGAATATCTATCTCATTGCATCAGAATGAGAACCATAAAACTTTATCACTTTATCATTAAATAATAGTTTCAGTGACACACTGCCAGATAAATATTTAAACAAAAAGCCAAAACGAAATTGACTTAGAAAACATGTGTTGTATTCTGCTGTTCAAAAAGCTTTGTTAAATCATGTTAGTTATTTGTAAGTCTTTATAATTTAGCTACTGCTCCTTCATCACCATTAAGAGAACAAGGTGGTTAAATGATAAAGTGCATGAATTCTACTTGGGAAGTCTATGATTTGAATATTGTTCAGACTGTGCTGACAAACCAACCAACCAATATTTTTGTTGTTCACTTCTGTTCTCAAGGTTGAATGCCATCATTTTTGATATCATAAAAAGAAATTTATGCATTCCTCGTTTGAAATTGTATACATGTGTTCGTGAAATATTTTGACTTGAACGGGGAGCCCAAAGAGGCTTTATGGCTTACAAAACAGAACAGAATAAAAAATATGATACGGTTTTAACCCTACCTGACTGCACTGTACATTCTCTCCACAGTTGTCTGATCATCGTGTCCGTGTTTGATCGAGAGGTCAATGTTCGAAGAGCAGCTGCTGCTGCATTTCAAGAAAATGTGGGAAGACAGGTATGGAATTTCAAGAAAATGTGAGGAGACAGGTAGGGAATTAAAAATAAATGTGGGGAGACTGGTAGGAAATTTCAAGAAAATGTGTGGAGACAGATGGGGAGAAGATAGAAGGGTGGGGTGGGGGTTGTCACAATAGTTAACATGGAATAATCAGACTTATTGTAACTATTTTGTTAAGAGTTGAAAAGATTTTCAGAACCATACAACTTTACCAGTGTGAATGAAATAGATGAAAAGATCAATTGGCTGTTGTCTTGATTTTACTTTCAACTCATGCAGTACAAAATCTTTTTCTCATTTCAAAGGAAAAAAAGGAACAATTTCACTTGTTTGAGATTGGAAACTGCATTTAGTTTTTATGTCAGTCAACCAAAGTTGACACTGGGATAAGAAAGCATTATAATTGTTTTTTTCATAGGTTGCCAGCGGACTTATGTGCTAAAGGTTTGGGCTTATATTTGAAAGATTCCTGCCTCGATCCCGCAACAGGGAAAATACACTGTTTGGACGGTGTCAGTAGAATGTGAATGGCTAAGACAGACATCATTAAAGCCTCCCTTTGTCTCTGTGATGCAGCAAGTAAAATTGCCAGAGATTATCTCAGGACCCATCTGCAATATAGCCTAGTTCCTGAAGTTGTGCACTAAAAAAGGAACGATCCAACTATCTAACCAATCTGTTTTTCTCAAAACCTGACACATTGTTTTGATACCTGTCCATGCAGGGCACATTTCCTCATGGCATTGACATCCTCACCACTGTGGACTACTTTGCTGTGGGTGGAAGACCACACTGCTACTTGGACCTCAGGTGTGTATGAATACACTATGTTTTGCCCAGAATTAGAAACATTTTTGTTAACATTTTAACTGCCTCTTATAACAGAAAAATATTCTGCTTTAAGTCAGATGGTCTTCTATCATGAAAGTCAAACTGGGTCACAGTTATGGGTACTACTAGATTTACTTCAAGCTGCTCACTCAAACTCCAGTTCTGCAAAAATTGTCTGAAAACCAAACATTCTATACCCAGAAATTTCTCTACATATTTATTTAAATTGTATTTTTAGAGTTTCTTTACCTATTTGAAGGAAATAAACTGATATGATTTCTGTTTTTTTGAAACCCAGATACCTCCAAGACTGCATTTTCTTTGTAATCTATTTTTTTTAGTAAAAGACTTTACTTAATATATTTTTTCATACTTAAGACCATGTTTCTTTTCCCCCCAGTGTGTTTGTTGCAAATTTTCCTGAGTACACCACCAGTATTATTGACCATCTAGCAGATGTGAAACTGGGCCACTGGGACAAGTAAGTCATTCTGGTGGTATTTTCGCGACAGTTTTGTGAAAAATAATAATGCAGAGAAACTGATTTTCAAAAAGAAAAAATTAAATAATGCGTAAAGGAATGAAGGGAAAAAATTGGCAAAGAATAAAATCAAAAGTTGTGGGGATTGTGGGATGGACAAAGCTGAAGGATAAAAGATGAATTTGAAGAGTGCTAAAGCTAAAAATGATGTTTCTGTAGAATCTAAACCTGTAGAAATTAAAAATGTTTTCACCAAGTCCTTACCATGTGGTAAAAAACCGCTTGTAGGACGCCATTGTAAACTTTTTTTTTTTCTTGTTTTTGCGTTCGATTGCTATTTCTAATCTTTTCTTTAGTCATTTTTATAAGTTAGAAGCATTTACAAACCATTGAGTCTTAATTTTATCCTCGATTTTACAATTAACGAACATAAATAATCCTAATTAAAATCTATATCTACTTAAATACCTTCTCAACTAGTTATATGCCTATATCGAGTGAAAAATGGTAAATTCTGGAGAGAAATTAAACTTTTTTTTTAGCTGTTATAAAACCTAAATTTTGTCTCTTAAAAGCGAAATTAAATGCGACTACACATTTTATTTTGTCATCATCAGTGCCATAAGAGAGCTCTCAGCTAAGGCCCTGCACGGACTGACAGCCTGTGCCCCAGACTACATGGCAAACACAAGTGAGAATTTTGGCTTTGAGACTTTTCTTTTGTTTTAATTAAACAGAGCTTTCATTATAATTTCTGAACTGATATGAAATTCCTAATTACCACAGCAACGTTCAGGTATAGTAAAATTTTGTATAATAAAACAAAAATTGTTTTACATCTTTCATATTTTATATGTTATGCAAAAGTTCCCTGGTTTGTCGCTTCTGATGAAAACAATGTTTACAAGTACTAATCACAACGCTGTTAGTTGTGCATTGAAAACAAACATTTTTTACGTTTAATCACACTTTTTCCAAAGAATTATGTACAAGGGGTGTTCATTATGTCCTTAGCTTGACCTTGAAGCAGTTGTACTAGAGTAAAGAAATTTTGTGGGTAGCTAGATCATCTATGTTGAACACGGCATGCAAAATTTGGGGAAAATCGGAATTTTTTTTCTGCACCTTTTAGCGCATCAAGTAAAACAACCCCTAGGAAGAAACTCTTAAGAAAATAAACTAATATGATTTCTGTTTTTTTGAAACCCAGATACCTCCAAGACTGCATTTTCTTTGTAATCTATTTATAAGTAAAAGATTGTATGAATAAATATAATTTTATTTTTTCATACTTAAGATCACCTTGTTTCTTCCACTCCCAGTGTGTTTGTTGCAAATTTTCCTGAGTACACCACCAGTATTATTGACCATCTAGCAGATGTGAAACTGGGCCACTGGGACAAGTAAGTTATTTTGGTAGTATTTTTGCGACAGTTTTGTGAAAAATAATAATGCAGAGAAACTGATTTTCAAAACGAAAAGAACAATTTATAAATTCGTAAAGGAACGAAGGGAAAACCCTTGTTGAAACCCTTTGGTATTTCAAGAAAACAAAATCCAAAATAAATGTATAATTTTGTTTATAAAACGAATTTTTTAATCAATAAAATTGATTGCTCTGCAAGTGAAAAATGGTCAACTCCGGTGAAACTATTTTTTAGCTGTTATAAAACCTAAATTTTGTCTCGTTTCAATGGCTCTTAAAAGCGAAATTAAATGCGACTACACATTTTATTTTGTCATCATCAGTGCCATAAGAGAGCTCTCAGCGAAGGCCCTGCACGGACTGACAGCCTGTGCCCCAGACTACATGGCAAACACAAGTGAGAATTTTGACTTTGAGACTTTTCTTTGTGCTTGAATTAAACAGAGCTTTCGTTGTAATTTCTGAACTGATCTGAAATTCCTAATTACCACAGCAACGTTCAGGTATAGTAAAATTTTGTATAATAAAACAAAAATTGTTTTACATCTTTCATATTTTATATGTTATGCAAAAGTTCCCTGGCTAGTTGCTTCTGGTGAAAACAACTTTCATATGTACTAATCACAATGCTGCTAGTTGTGCATTGAAAACAAACATTTTTTATGTTTAATCACTTTCATTGTTAATATTACTGCTATATAAAAATGTAATAATCCAACTTTATTTCCATTGAACAGAAGAATAAATTTAATAAGATGCCCTCATTGCTTCTCATGTGGCATACAAGTAACATGAAGATTATAACACCCTGTCCTTTTTAAAATTTAGTGAGAAATGTTTATCATTCAATATCAGCTTGTGCACAGTCTTTGAATCTTTTTTCTTATTTTTGACTCCTTGCGGCCGCAGTTCTGCCCAAGTTGCTTCCCCTGACCTCGGGTCTGGACCTATTCCAACGTCACGGATCGATTCTGGCCATGGCGGAAATAATCCATGCTCTGTACCACGTTGCCCAAACCAGGGATGTGTAAGTTGTTTGATGTGCAGCTATGGGCTCAGAGATATTTGGCAGTACTAAAGCAATACTGATATGCATTGTCTCTTCTGAAGCCCGACTTATCCCACATTAGATTTTAGTCAAGGAATTTTATCCTGAAAGGAATGGGTTTTTATGAACGGAGATCAATATAATTTTGGTTTGTAATTTTAAAACAAATGCCGCATTGTAATTATGTTGAGTTGATTAATATGCTGCATTCTAAAATTTACCTTATGCAAAACAAAAAAACTTAGAAGTTTACAACAATAATATAATCGTAACACTGGTATCAAATTGATCAACATTTGAAAGAGGTTTGATGTACTGAGAGTATCAAGCAAAATAAATATACAAATGCATATATGTGACTGAAAACTGTGAAGAAATAGAAATGTGATAGTTTATGTGTGTCATGTTCATATTCTTCTATTATTTTTAATGATAATAATGAATCCAACCTCTCAATATTCAAATTATGTTTTTTGTCCTTTGTTCACAGTGCCTTAGAAAAACTATTGGGAGAGAAACTCATTTCGGACATACAGGAAATATCAGACAAGGTATTCTGCTTTACAAAAAAAAAAAGATTACAGCTCAAGTTTACTTATTTATTAATGGGTTATTAATGGGTGATTAAAATTCATTTACGTTCTTCCAGAACAAGTCATATTCATGCTTTAATATTATAAATATCCACCCTTCCAATGGAGAAAATAACAATACCAAAAAAAAAATATAAAAAAACATGAAGAAAACTGATAGGAGACAATTTAGGAAGGCCTGTTAAAATGGTGCTAAACAAAAAGGTCTTGTCTCCCTTCAGCTCAACAATACCAAGATGTTTAAAAAGCATGGAGGAGAATTTATGCGCACTGCAGGTTTGTTATATTTATTACTTGGAAATAAAAAAAAATATTGTGAGTGAATGCCTTGTGGGATAATTAATATTCACTCATGGTTTATATATCTATATTATAACAAAGCAGCTGAAAAGAAATTGCTCATTGTTGAAGTCTAATGCCTTATTCAAAATATTCTTTTATCTGCTTCAAACTGTTTCACACAAAAAAAAACTTACAATTCATTCTGTTGTAATAGCGAGTTAGAAACACCATTTTTGTTGTTTATACTTGATATTATGCATTAGGAGGCACTATAAATTTGACAAGTTTTGACATTAACAAGACTTTCAGCAATAAATCTGCCATGGTCAGCATGCCCTCTTTGCTAAATGATATATCAATTTTAGTATGCTTTTGTATTGTTTTCATTCAGGAATTACTGCTCTGGAGCAAAAGTCTTCTTCTTTTGATTTTTAGACATTTATTTGTACCCTAGTCCTAGTTTTCTTTTAGTGATAATGATGCATTTTTTTCTTACAGGGAAATTAAAAAAAAAATGTTTTGTATTCCCTAATCTTTGCAGTTTGCTGCCTGATTGAGAAATGTTCCCTGTCCAAGCTGCCCTTACATAACAAACCTGTGATAGGCAAGTATTTCATTATTGATCATACATACATTATCTTTATTTTGCATTCCCTGCATAATCATGTCAATACACATCTATTAAGAAGTTCTACCAACTATGGATAGATAGTAGACATATCTTACTGGACAATGTGTTTAATTTAACTTTCGTTTTTTAGACTTGCTATCCCACTTGTTTTGTTATTCCGCCTTTTAAATATTTGGACTTGTTATTAGTAGAAACTGTGCACCATGCTTTATAACAAGTGTTTATTTGAAGGAGAGATGTAAACGTACTAGAATCCATACATATGGAAATAAGTAAGACTAAATAATTGATGAAGGGTTCCATAACAAAACCATTATTTCTGTTTTTGACAGTGTAATCGGCTAGTTGTGTTTGGCTGGCTATGACCGTTAGATTTGCTGTGATTATGTTGTATGTTTTTATTTGCCCTGGCAGACTCTTGGCAGAATGTGATCAATGAATGTCTTACCCGCCTGGAGCCTGAGATACAGGTGAGGACAGGGTTTGTTTGTTTTTGGCTTAGCATCCAACAAAGCATTGTATAGGTTATATTGTGGACTGATGTCTAACAATTTTACGTGCAGCCACACAAAGTCTGTGCAGGTTTATTATGATTCTTGTCTGAGCCAGTCACATTATACCGGCCCAACCAGGGGGGACAAATGTGAACAAATAAATTTTTGACTGATAGTGGATTTCGAGCCAGGGACCTTCCGATTTGAATACTAATGCTCTAGGACTTGCGGCAGTTCGCCCTCTTGAGGAGGATGGTGATGATTGGGAGAGGGATAGAAGAAGGAGGAGATGCAACATACTCCAAGTCATATAAAAATTGAATTTTAACTTTTTTTGCGGATGTGTTTAAAAATGAATCCTTGATAGAGGTAAATGATTGTACTTACAACATTTTGTTAAAATTGGTTCAGATATTTTTTTCGCAGCAAAGTATATTTTACCCTTGTCTCTTGTGAAAACATTATTTTTTTGCATTTTATCATTTGGTAACAACTTTTCATCCTCTCATGGAATAAAAAAAAGAAATAAAAAAAAAAAACAACAAAATAAAAAACAATGAAAAATATATACCTGACTCTAACAGTAATAAATTTTCTTCTCAGGCTGCAGCTGTATCTGCTATTTCGTCGTTCTTTCCTGAGTATTACACAAATGAGGATGGTACAGTCTTCCCGGATAAACAAGGTATACATCAAATCCATCAACGAGTTTCTGATTTTTATATTTTAGTGCTTGTTGTCTTTTTTTGTGACAAATTTTGCTTATGTATAAATAAGCTAAATTGTAATTATCATTTATCCAATACTTACCTTTTCCTGATTTTTTCTATATGGTTCCACAAAAAGTAGTATCACTTTAATGGACCTCATGAGTTCTGTTCAACAATCATAAGCATTTCGATCTCTGTATTTGTTTTAAATTGATATTGCCATGTAAGAATTGTTCAGAATTTTCTAAATAATTATTTACCTTACTATACCATTTTACATTAATTTTTACAATTAACAAGAACCTAAAGTAGACCTTATGACTTATGAGTAGATTGTATAACTCTTTGTAAAACCTCAGTCCCTATTGGTTTATGAAATCAAATCAAGAAGCACAAGAAGAAGGACTTTTCTTGTGTCGTATGAAAATCCTAAATGGTTTGGGATGCGGACTCATGTTTTTTTTTCTTTCAAAAGATTAGCGTGGCAGGCACTGCCCTTTTTTTGGTTCTTACTGTAGTTTTAACCTAGAAATATCGATCAGACTGACATGTTCAAGAAAATTGTGCTTTGACATTCTTCATGAAATTGAGTGCATACTTTTTCAGTTATAAATCCCAGTTTAAAAGTTGGAACTCTCACGACTGGTTTTTAAAAATGTATTTCAACATTCAATACTGCCAAAAAATTTGTAGCAATCAATCCTTAAGTCATCATATAATTTAAATAATATAACTATGAATCTTATGTTTTTGAAATTCTGTTTTATTTTCCTCAGAACACATCCTATCTTTATATTTGCAAGAGCTGAAGTCATCAAATGAGGCCACAAGGTATATGTTTTTTTTTCATTTTTTTTAAATCCTCCCATTAAAAGGCATATGCAAAAAATTATCTCCTGATAAGCCAATTAAGCTTTAGGGACTACATTTTTTTTTATCTATTGGTAATATGGATTTATTTGCCTAACCTTTCTCCACAAGACAAGCCAAAAAAAATACACTTTGTAAATTATACTAAGTTTGGGGCAAATCATAATTTTACCTTAGATGTGTGCGTTGGCAAGTGGTGATGCTACTGTGTGACATGAATCTTTTTGATTAAGAATGCAGGTTACTCAGGGAGGCTCAGTCAATCCTTAGCCATGAACCTCTCATTGTTTACTTTTAGCATCATGTCAATTCACTGCTGACACATTTACATGTCTAAAGTTAAACTATCTTAAAGCACAATATTTTTGTGTGTGTTCATTGTCTCATAAATCTGCTGAGCACTAAGTTAAAAGTGTGGCTTTGATATTTTCAATTTATGCTGATTTTAAGTAGCACACATAAAACCTACATAAAACTAAAAGTTATGTGAGTTATAATGAATTTCTCGCATTCTATCTACACCAATTGTGTGAGAGCAGGCAAGGTCACAGTCTGGCGCTGGGAGCACTTCCCAAGGTCATGGTCAAAGGTCAACTGAAGAGAATCTTTGCGGGTTTGATTGAGGTCACACAAGTCACTCCGAAGGACGAGAAAATGGCGGAGGCTCGTAGAGATGGAGTCAAAGCTCTGGCCAGGTGACTTGTTTAATTCTCAGATTGTGGGGGTGCGATGGTCCAAAGGCAGAGCGTGTTGCTTCTTGTCGAAAGGTTGTGGGTTGGATCTCTGCTCTGGTTGACTTATTTTTTTCCTACTGGTTTTGTGGTTATCAGTATAATGTGACCACGACTACAACTGTACAACAAACTTATCTACCAACTCTTTTTTCCTGTAAACATATGTAACTGGATTTTAGACTTCTTATTAGAGCGACCACAAGAGGTTAAAATTGGTAACAACGTTTCAATAAGTATAACGTTAAATACTGGGACCCCTCAAGGTTGTCCTTTATCACCAAAACTATATTCTATTTTTACTTATGACTGTAAAGCAGAACAGCCTGGCTGTCTGGTTATAAAATACGCCGACGATACGACGGTCACTGGCCTAATCAAAAACGCAGATGAACACGCATATCGTAGCCAAATAGACACCATCGTGAGCTGGTGTAACCAGAACAACTTACAGCTGAATGTATCAAAGACAAAGGAAATGATCATAGATTTCAGGAGAAACGAACCCCCACCCCCACCCTTGGTTATACAGGGATCAAATGTAGAACAAGTATACGATTTCAAGTTTCTTGGCACTGTCCTATCCAATACTTTAACATGGGATATTAACTGCAATGATATCCTTAAGAAAGCAAGACAGAGAATGTATTTTCTTAGAAAACTGAAGTCTTACGGGGTAAATAAAATGATATTGACTAATTTCTATAGGGCTATTATTGAAAGTATATTGACAAGATCTATTGGAGTTTGGTTCGATAGGCTACCTCTAGTTAATTTACACATTTGATCTCTGCTCTGGTTGACTTATTTTTTTCCTACTGGTTTTGTAGTTGTCAGTATAATGTGACACGTCTAGTTCTGGGTAACCCGCTTTTAGTTTAAGTGCTTGTTGTACATAATTAATATATATGGTTTCCATAGCTGTCTTTCTTCATCTCTGCTTCTCTCCTGAGCCCTCCATTTTTATCTCCCCTTGATCTTTCATTATTTAAAAAAAATTATTTTTACCCTTAATATCTCTTCCTGACTTTTCCATTATTACCTCCACTCATCTTTCTATCTCTCTAATATTAACTTCCCTGAACTGGCCTGCAGCCTGTGTCAGACTGTGGGAGTGGACCAGGCAGGGCACCCTGACAGCGTGGTGTGTCCACAGAATGTCGGCACGGTGTACTCAGCACTTCTCCATGCCATGAAGGATTACACGCTGGACAGCCGGGGCGACATTGGGGCATGGTGAGTGTCTAGTCAGGTCAATATTCTTCTCGTCGTCGATCATCCAACATGTTGAGATAAACTTATGTGTTAGTAATGTTTTGTGGTGGGCTTGATCGTACCACATGAGATCTCTTTTTAAATAGTGGATTTTAGTAATACCTACATTTTCAAAAAGAAGAAAACATAACATTCTCAAAGATAAATTCTATTGTATTTATTGCAAGCTCTTTAGATCCAATTTTTAAAAATTACTCTATACACACTGGACAGCCGGGGCGATATTGGGGCCTGGTGAGTGTCTAGTCAGGTCAATATTCTTCTCGTCATCGATCATCCAACATGTTTAGATAAACTTAAGTGTTTCTAATGTGTTTTGATCGTAGGATATGACATCTCTTTTTAAGGGGGGCACGGTGGCCCAGGGGTAGAACATCGGCTTCAGACGCAAAAGGTCCAGGTTCGAGCCCTGGCGATTTAGCTCCCTACTAGTTGGGCTGGTGTTAGTTTAATGTGACAGGCTGAGACAGAAGTCATGGCATCCCCGCCCTTTTTCCTGTGTGGCAGCACATACGATTGTCAGATGTCAGTCTTGGGGCTCGTCCACAATATAGACTATATAGCGCTGATCTTGGACGTTAAACCAACTCAACAACAACAACATATCTTTTTAAATAGTGGATTTTAGGAATACCTACATTTTCAAAAGAAAGAAAACATACAATTTTCAAAGATAAAATCTATTGTATCTATTACAAGCTCTCTAGATCCAATTTTTAAAAATTACCCTATCCTCCTGTTTTTTGTCTGTCATGTCCAGGGTTAGAGAGGCAGCCATGCAGGCACTTCACGACCTGTCCAGTTTGATTGTCACCTCTGGTCAGCAGATCTTAACCCCAGAAATGTGAGTTTTTTTACCCCTAAAATGTGATTTTTTAACCACACAAATATGACTACAAACCCCAGGAACTAGAGTTTTCAGCAGTTCTCATATACGATGAGACAAGCATAGAGAATTCAAGAAGAATAGTTATAAAGCTAATGGATGCAGGTTAAAAGATGGCCACAAATAATCGAAGAACAAAGTCATCGTAATAGAATGCAAACCTTCCAATTTTAATACATTCATGTGGGTGGACATTTTTTTAAATAAAAAAAAAAAATACCCATACCATTTTATTTTTGAAATGTCAAAGCATAAGCTTATTGATTAAAAAACTTCAGTATGAACAAGATATGTGTAAAAAAAAACAACTCCTGGATAATATTCATATCTGACTAGTTAGCATTACAAAGATAGTATAGACCAAAATATCCTAGTTTTGACTTAAAGTTGACACATGATCATTTGTGTTTTTAATTTTATTTAAGATAAATTGTTCTATCTATGGCATGTTTCAATTGAAGGAATGGAAAACGTGAATTCCCACGATTGTATTTACCATTATGGACAAAAACTTCCACACCTCAACATGCAAAAAAAAATCTTATGAGCATAGCAATACTAAATGTATCAGTCGATTATGTCACCCTCACAGTGTGAAGCAGATGATGTGCTGCCTAGTGCAGCAATCCATGGAGAAAATTGATCGCACTAGAGCTCTGGCTGGCGTCATCTTCCACAGTCTTCTATATCACAAGTGAGCTTCTACTTTTTTTTTTATATTTTCCAAGTTGTAGGCTGCTAAACCACAAATCATGTATGTTTTATTTTTAAAAAACATGTTCATGTCTAATTTTTCCATGCTACAAATGAGATAAATTTTTCTTTTTGTTTTTAAAATCTTTTATCTATTTTCCACTGAGTGAGATTGAATTTTTTTTTTATAACCTTTTTTATTCGCATTTTTTAAATTATTATTAATTCACATTGTATGTTCTCTATGCTTCAAAGGAGATTAATTTTTAATTAAGGTTTTCCATAAAATCCATAAGCCTAGCTAATAGCCCTGATCCACCTAAACTTTCAGTAAGCTTAGCTGTGCTCTGTCTGTGGTTAAATTAGATGCATGTGAGAAATACAAGTAGAATTATCCAACTACCTGCCAAGATAATACCAATGTAGAATGTAGATTGCACCCTGAAGACATCATTGTTTGAATAAACTTTTCAGAAGCTCAATGATAATTACAATTCTACTCTTCCTCAGTCCTCCGATCCCATACATACCACATGAAGCGGAGATCAAGCACATATTTTCAGAGTAAGCATATTGCCTCATAAAACATGTATTTTGGTTGTGTACAGACTCAATTATTATTAAAATCTAAGGTGGGATAGATATTGGATCTTAACATTGTACTCACCCATAGTGCATGTGTTTCTGTTGTTTTAGTGTTAGTACTGTTACACAAAACTTTCCATATGGCATGGATGTTTGATTTCAACATTCTTTGAACTAATGGTGAAATATTACCTGAACGCATAAGAGATTGATTAAAAAAACAACAACAACATCCTGCCAATATTTTTGTGAAAAAGGAACAAAAACTGGTAGGCATTTAATTTTTTGGTATTATGTTTTTGGTGGTTATTGGTTTGTTATTGTTGAGGTGAGTACAAAGATATAAAAAAGGCAAGACCTGAAGAATCAAGATACACAAAAATTTGTTTTTCCAAAGGTCAGATTGCTTAAATCACAAAAAAATTATTATTATTAATTAAAACTTTTGCTACAATCATACTCCAGATTTGATGCAAACAACTCAAGCTGGGCTTCAGCGGCACATACATTCCCGCTGTTCTGTAGACTGCTGGAACTGGAAGACTATCTGTACAGCGCCCTCTTGGGCTTGATTATCAGCGTTGGTGGCATCACAGAGTCTATAGTGAGTTTTCTGGGTATCTTTCAGACTTTTTATCTCAAATAACAAGTTTTAACTCTATGGAGTCACAGTGATTTTGCCAGCAGTGCTCATGGAATCTCACTATTTTTAGAGTTTTTCCAAAATTCCTTTCTTTTGAACCAAAGATGATAGAATAAACATTTTTCCAGATTTTAAACTTCAGCTTTTTGCTTTCAAATTAAATATCTACACTCACTGCTTACATGTACGCAATGTGATTCTGTTGAGTTATTTACTCCAGTTCGTATTAGATATGTTGTTTTGATAGCATTTTTAAAATCATTGTTATCTCATCTAGTTTCCTCGTTGATTTGACATGTTTTTAAGGCCTTTCCATAAGAATATCATCAGACATTGGCTCTTTTTTTTATTTCTACTGAGAAATCAATCCTTTCACATTGGTTATTTGCAATTGCATATGGCTTGCCCAAATCTGGTTTTGAGGTTAACCTAATATTTCCTCAATATCACCCTATAATAAAACAGTAATAAAAACACTATGTCTGAAGCATCAAGAAATGCTAACCAATGTCAGACAAAGGCTTATGAATGAGGTGGGGGCTAAAGCCCTAATAAAGGAAAGCCTATAGTAAAACTGATACTATGAACAAAGTTGGACAGTAGACGTGGAGGGCGTATCTGTTGTGGTTCGTTTTTTTTTCTTTCTCTATATTCTCATAATTTGAAGTTAAATCCATTTTTATACGATTTAAATCATGAGATTTCCACTTTTACCATTTTTTCATAGAATACTCCTGAGCCTGTTACCTTTTCCCATCCAGTAGCACACATGTTGTGCATTATGATATTCTCTTGTCCTAACACCTTTTTGTATTGCTCTGCACATCTTCCATTTCATAATAATAGAAAATCAAAGCTGTTACCTTTCAATTCCCCAAAATAGCGCACACACAATGAATAGGCCTTGAATCATGCAATGTGAAATCGTTAACCAGATTCATCTTCTCCCCTCGTCCCTTTGCTTCTTTTCCCGCAGGTGAAACATTCAAGCGGGTCGCTGAGAGATTACTTGCACAGCATCCAGGACAAGCCGGACGTTCTACACAACTTTGTCTCAGTGCTGCTCCAGGTGTTCCGAGATTTCCAGAGGGACGACAGGTTGGTACACAGTGGCTGTAGTGGCAGAGGCGCAAGTTTAAATTGAACCTAGGTCTCCTGCTTTTCAGTCCAGAGCAATACTGACAAAGCCCCCATTAGCTGATATTTACTGTGCTGAAGGAAAATGAGTTTATTCCACCATATAATATATGTATATATATCCTTCATTGCTACTTTATTTTAAGATTTAAAAATCCATGTGGAAAATAAGAAAGATTTGTGTGTCTTTTTTTGTGTGGATGCCTTGTTGTTATTTTTCTACTTTTTTTTTTTAATTTTCAAAAGCTAGAAGATGACTCCCTTAAATCATACAACTAGGACATAAGTTGAACTATTCTTTTAAATGTCATCCAAAAATCTAATTTGACTTTTCATATCTGAATTGATACAAAGTATTCTTAGCCCAATCTATTTAAGATCGTCTTATCCTGCAGTGAGACTTTAGAAGTAATAATGATTATTCTACATGTATTAAGATTTCTATTGTGTGTATTTGCAGAGTGACATACCCAATGATGCGTTCACTGGACCACATTCTGTCCTGGGGAGTTCTCGAGGCCATCGCTGGAACTGAAAGGTTTGTGTGGTTATTTCTGGCATTGCAGTTCTTTTTCTTCTATTGTAAAAAAGAAGCTCATCCCTAGTTAATGTGACCGGCTGAGACAGGAGTCATGGTATCCCCGCCCTGTCTCGTGTGTGTCAGCACATATAGTTGTCAGACGTCCGTCTTGGGGCCCGTCCACAATATAGCCTATATAGTGCTGATGTTGGACGTTAAAACCAACTCAATTCCCTAGTTTAATGTCTTTTGAGGTCCTTATTAGAATCCTATAAGGTTATAGGTCCCAAGACTGACAATTTTACTGGCTGCCACACAGAGTTAGAGTGGGTATACCAACTGGCTAACCTGATTACAATTTACTGACAAAGACCCAACTACTCAAGGATGAAAGCAGAAAAATAAATTTCTCCCATCATAGGATCGAACTGGGGACCTCCCAAAGAGAAGCCCAATGCTCTACCTCATAAACCAGCTCTTCCCAGTCTCACATTTTTCTTGTCGACACGCGTTGCTGGTTAAGTTTTTAAGGCTCAGGTTACTGAATTGATTTATTATCAATTTATAGTTAGATTAAAAAGGATCTAGTAAATTGTCTGCATACTTAAAGTAGAATTGCAAATGGTACTGACAGTCAGTGGCTGTATATCAGTCATTTAAACGTACACAACAATCAAGTAAACTGTCTTAATTGTTCTCAAAAGTTTAACTCTTTAAGCCCTAATGCCATTCCATGTTTTGACAGAGGGTTTTAGATAGATCTATGAATAGGAAAAGGATATTTTTTTTTTGTTTTCTGTCATATTTCGTGATTTTCCCAGGCATTATTTTCATTGAATATAAAGTTGGTAGTCTCAGACATTCTCACTAGGAGTGTACTCTGCAAGAACTATCATACTTTAAAGCTATTCGGTAGAAGTCATTGGATGTCTGTGTTACTTCCAACTCATAAAGTATATAGAAGTGTCAAACGAGTGCGATATCTGAACGAAAGTACAAACAAATTTATATAGGTATAGGTACTGCTTAACACTGTAGACGGAAAAAATTAAAATCTTTCATCTGTCTCCTCTTTATGTTTCTCTCTGCAGTGATTCTCTCCCCTTACAGATTTTGGACACGGTGAAAAAAGAAGTTTCCAAATCTGGAAAACTCAAGAAACTTCAGGCTGCCGCAGATGTGTAGGTTTTCATCTTATCATTCATTAAAAATAAATGTTTCTTCCGTCTCACTTTGTTATGCTGACACACAGCACTAGTTAGTTCACACACAAGGAACTTGAGGAGTTAAACAAGGTTATGTGAATAGCTGAACCTAGATGATATGTTTTCTGATTTAGTAAGCCTTGTCAGTAAATATGCTATTACACAAACGTTTTTTAGCTTTAAAAAAATATCATTTGTATTGTAATAATGATAGATTTATCTACAGCATTCAGTGGAACCTGCTCAAGATAAACCTTTTAGGAACTTGCTAAACGTTTTTTTTTTATCTCAAGTGTCTTTTAAACACTGACTATAAAGTTCAGTCGAATCTGCTTAAGCTGAACTGTTTGAAGACAGCTTAAAAGTTCAGCTTATCCTAAGTCTATTGAAATAGAGACTGTTCAGAATAAAAAAAAGGGAATTTGTGCGTTGGACAATTAAAAAAAATATAAATTCATATTTTATCTTAATCAGGGTTTCTCTTAAGCTGATTCTACTGTACATAAAAAGAGAATTTGTGCCTCAGAAATGATTTATATAAAGCCATAAGTGAATGCCACTGTAGTATACATTGTGTATTTTCTCTGTGTCCAGCTACTGTGGCCTAATCCAGTTTGAGGGCGAGCCCAGGACCAGGAGTCTGTTCCAGCTGATGCTGCTGTTGTGCCACCAGTACCCCAGGGTAGGACCGTCAACATTTGCTCAGCATTTACTCAACACAATATTACTCAATTTTACTCAATATTTACTACTGATTAGCTCTGTGCCATTAGAATATGACCAGCTGAGATAGAGTTATTCCAATTCAGTCTACTGGTTGACTTCTAGCCATTAAAATGTCACTACTTGAGGCAACATTTCAAAAGTTGTACCTGTAGTTTGGGTAAACTTAAAGATAACACCGTTAAATTTTTCTCTTTAAACAGGAAAATCATTTAAAAAAGATAGTTTTAGAAATAGGCAGCCAGCTTATAGAATAAAAGAAATATTAGGACAATTTACCAAGTCATAGCCAAGTCATAGCCAATTCATAAATCTGTTATACTCCAAACTTTTGATTGCAGTTTTGGAATATTATATTCTTTGTAAAAGTCCTGCTTTACCCAAACAGTTCAGTAAAACAGAATTGATCCAGCAGTTGGCATCACTGTGAGATAGAAATTTTAGCAAACCTGCTTTGCCTTTGTATGGCACCTGACCTTGAGATAGCCTAGTTTCTGACTTTTGGCATGTGTTTTAGGTTATTATCTAAATAAATAATTGCTTCCACTTTTGTGTTTCTTTCAGCCAGCAGAGCGTGTAGAATACTCATGCGACATTACTTAAGAAAAAAGCTTATAAGTTAGCATTCTAAAAAATTACTGAGCTTTTTTAGAATTAAAACCTTTTACCCATCAACATGGGTCCCTTTTATGCATCAACACTAAAATGTCTAAATTGCCTTGATATCCTAAATCCTCAATTTTGTCACTGTGTATGAAGGTGCGTAAGACGACATCCGAGAAGATTTACGAGACGCTGCTGGCGTACGATGAGGTCGTACCAGAGGAAAACGTTTCAGACGTAATGGCTCTGCTTGGAGACACTCAGTGGTGAGTCAGGGTTTTCCTTCATGTCAAACCATCTAAGAAGGAGGGGGGATATGGGGTGGAAAGGGGGCAAGGATCTGGAGCTGGCTTAACTAGTAGGAGTTTCCTAGTTCAATCCACCGACTGGGTAAGTTTATGCGTCCAATTTTTTCCCTACTGGTTGGGTCAGTGTCAGTAGAAAGTGACCTGTGGAGATATAAATCATGGTATTACCTCGCTATCCCTGTGTGGCAGCATGTAAAAATGTCTTGCGGTTTGTTCATTATATAGCTGAGTTTACACCTGAGTTTAGTTAAATTGAATATTGTATCAGTGCAATATCCCTGTTAAATACTGTTGGGTGGATTGTTAGTTTCATGGTTCAATCCACACATTGGGTAAGTTTATTCGTCCAATTTTTTTCCCTACTAGTTGGGTCAGTGTCAGTAGAAAGTGATCGATGGAGATAGAAATCTTGGTATTGCCTGGCTATCCCTGTGTGGCAGCATGTAAAAATGTCTTGCGATTTATTCATTATATATCTGAGTTTACACCTGAGTTTAGTTAAATTGAATATTGTATCAGTGCAATATCTCTGTTAAATACTGTTGGGTGGATTGTTTCAGGTTGACCTCTAAGGCTGTTTCTGTGCAGTATGAAATAGGCTCTTGTTCCTCGATTAACTGGAATGTCCTTTTTTGTATAAACAATTGTATTTCTTGTGTAATACGTATTATCTTACTTTTAATGTAAATTGGCATGTCAATCTGAGTTTCCCCCCAAAAGATTAATAGTCTTATCTTATCTTATCTGTCTCTGTGTAGGATGTGACTAAAGAGGCTGCAGCGAGCCAATAGAATCTGTAGCGATAGAGATTTTTCTTGGTAGATGTTGTAAAAAGATCAACGAAGGTCTAGGTTTTGATCAATTGCGATAATGTCATTTTAATTCTCCAGGGACCTTGAAGTTGAAAACATGGATGAGCTGCGGGAGAAGAGGAACTCTCTGTGTGACATGCTTGGAGTGAAAAGACCAGTTTTAGTAAAGGTGGGTCTCAAGCTTTTTGAAGTGTTTAATATTTGTGAGGCGATCCACCGAAAACATTTTGAGAGTTGGCAAATGTTATTTATTTTGCTCTGAGGCTATAACACTTAAATTGCCTTTTTAGACTTGGCTAAATTATATATACACAATTTTAGTTAAGCACCGTAGTTCAATACAATCAGGCAACTTTCATAGGCAGACTTAAACTAAATAAAAGAGACATCAACAAAACTTTAAACTACACATTATTCAGAAGTTGCCCTCAATATTTAAAGGTACACTTTAAAAAAATTAGTTCTGGCCTTTGACTAGTGAAGGACTTTGTCAAGTTGCAATTTATTGGTTCTGTTCAAACTAGTCAATAAAAAAAAAGTTAAAAATTGGTCACAATGAGGGCTGTGTGGATGAATTGAGCTTTTACTTTTTTTCCTCTTTGTTTCAGAAACCTTCTTGATCTTGATGTGTTCAGGTTTGTGAAAGATCAAAGGACGTGTGATACTTGCTCAGGGCAACATGTCCAACAAGTGTCTGCCAACTGCCAACATAGAATTAGGATTATCTTCATCGGCCACAATGATTACTTAAATAGACGCCATTAGTGTGACTATTGTTTGACAGAATGCTGATCTTCACTCTCAGTATTAAATTGAAAATTTGTGATAATTTCTTCCGTTTTTTAAATTTTGGCCTAGTCCATCTTCTCTGAAAAAGGAGAAATTTTAAGGATTAAAAAAAACATGTTTAGCTCGCTAATTCTGATACTTTTGCTTGTATTTAGCTTAGACGTGAAAAAAAAAAGCTTTTACTATTTATGCCATGCTTTCTTTGCACATGGAATGATATTGAAAATGATGGATTTATTTTTGTGGTGCTTCATGATAAGCATATAAAACCTTTCACCCAAAGACTTAAATTCTTTGGCATCACTGCTTTTCTCGTAATATTTCAACAAAACAAATTGCTATTTCACCAGTACATTTGAGGTAGAACCAGGTGCATCACATTGTAATGGGAATGAGTACCATATATAAAAAAAGAAAAATTTTGTTTATAATACTGTATCTGCTTTGAGACATTGACCTTGTCATCCTAGACTTCCAAACATCTTACAAAAGGCGTCTGTGTTGTTTGTTTGTGGGGTATTCATATGTATTTACAATTCGGTTTTTAATAATGATATCCAACATAGTTATATACAATCTGCTAGAATCGACTGCACTTGTTTCCTTAGTGCTTTTATTTGTTGCCATATTTCAATCCAGAAGATTATATATTTGTGAATAAGAATGTATTTTTGGTTTTGTGCAAAGAAGAAAGAAGATCGTTATTGCTCTGCCATTCTATTTGCTTAAATTAGTACTTTCTTATCTATACATTTTTATTATAATTTATTTTGCTTTTTTAAAACTCAAATTATTTATCCTTAGCATAAAAAAAAATTATGGAAAGTCCAGGTGTGTCATATGAAAATAACTTTTGAAGTAAAGTCATTTTTCTAGATTTCCAAGCTCAGTTGACTTTTCAATAAAAATAAAAGTTTACATAAATCATTCTGCAAAAAAGGGTTCATTTAAAGTAGCCTGAATGTATAAAATTTCTGGCTACCAATGATGGTTGGTTCTAAGTCATATACATATATATTTCTTTCTCTTCTATACCTATTGCTTGATGTTTGAAACTTTTTTCATAAGATGTCCAAACTAAAGGTATTTAGCAAAATATTAGAAAAAAGCAAAATGTTTAAAAAGGAAAATGAATGGTAATTACAATTGAAGCACTGTATCTACTTAAAGACTATGGCGCTTTCATTCTTTTCAATCCTTTCTTCTTTCTTTGGACAAATGATTCTCAAATCTTCAGAATGAGATGACAAATGAACGGCTAGAGCTATCTTAGGTAAAAGCTTAGTATATTGAGGCAAAAAAAAAAGCGAAAGTGTTAAGCAAACCTCTTTTTTCCTTCAGATATCTAAAACTTGATTTAAAAGACAGTACATTTAACCAAAGAGATTAAAATCAATGGTCTTTTAAACTGATTTTAATGATGTTTGGGTGCTTAAGAAGCCTTTATACGTTTAAAGATTTGTACACTTTTTCAAAATTCTATGGTGAATCTCATTTAGCAAGGATACAATGCTTTTAATGAATTTTCTATGCATCATTTACTTGTTTATACCACAATAAATTATTTTCAGATGAAGCTTTAAAATGAAAAACAAACAAACAAAAATTTGGAGTATTTTTTATGTTCTTAATGTCCGTCCAGCTTTTTATTTTTTGTCCTATGCCATGAAATGTATGACATTACTATTGTTTGAGAACCTTTCCAAGTCAGAAGAGATGTAAAAGAATGAAGAATACCTGGGTATCAATTTTATCTAGCACTCATTGCTCTCCAGAATTATACAAAGCATCAGATGGATTTCATTCAGACTTTCTTTGAGATAAGATAAGATAAGGTATACTTTTATTGTCCATCTAAGGAAAATTGTCATCGTGGTTACATGGGTTACAAAAAAGGTAGAGAGGCATACACACCTTTTTGAAATGGTGAATAAGAATTAATCACTACATACAGAATACATTTCTGCACCATATGGTGTCGTAACTGTAAGTGAAATATATTCCATTGTCACCTTCTGATCTCTACGTATGTAAAACTCAATGGAACTTACGGTGATGTCAGCTACAGCGTGAGTTTAAATGGTTTAAAAAAATGTAAACCATTAATCACAGAGTTCCATGCTCAAAATGCAAAATGATACTTTAATGTGTACACATAATTTCTTGTTTAGCGACAATATTTTTCCAGTTTATTCACAATATATTAAACCACTAATTTGCAAAAGCTGTAAGGGCATGGTGGTAATTTTTGCTATTGAAAGCTAATCTTCCATTACCATGCAATGTTTATCGATTGCAATGCTTTTATTTGTCAATAAAGTGTCCATGTATACAAGATACAGACATTTTATAGAGATTGAAAGCCACAGGATAAATTTTATTTGTACTCTGCTAAATACCTCGCAACATGTGTTCAATCCATCAGGCTTTATTACCTATGTGTAACAAACTAATGTCTTTATCTGTGAAGGCAAAGTCACATGATTATGAAATTGTCATTGATTTCACCATAGAATTGTATTCTCTTTGACAAGGGAAAAGAAGATAACATCAGCCATGTCGTAATAACTAAGCAGGACACACATTCATGTAAACAAAAAGTTGAAGGTGACACAGATTTGCTCTCAATGGATGTAATCAAGTCTCTTGCATTCCTTGTAATGTAATGTATTGTAACTTTCAAGAGAAAGTGTGAGACTTATGCTAATTTGCAAACGATATATTGTTGTAAAGGTGAAAACAAGATCAATCTACCTAAACTTTCAAATTAAAACTGCGTTAATAGTAGGTTTATGCTTTGGTATACTAGAAAGTTGTGTTCAATACGAAACAGAAATAAGAAAATAAAACAGTTTTTATTTGTTATCTCCAAAGTAGCAAAAATGGCATAAGTCAAAATTCCAGCACAGTTCCGATGTATATAGACATGTAATACAATCCTTATTATGTCATACAAAATCAGGCCCCACACTAAGTTCACAATATGTATGTATAGGTTACAATACAAAACAACCATAATATGCCTAAAATAATTATCAGATCCACTCTTTCTACTGTGTTTTATTTGTGTGTGGAAATGTACACATCTTTTTATGAGTTGGGAGTTAATTTTATCTGATGATTAAAGTTTAATAGAAACGCGCAATAAATAATTTGTATCTATATCAAGTTTTGTATCTTACCAAACCAAAAAGATTAAGTGGGCAACAAAAAATATGAAAAATTTTTGTGTGGTAATATTGAGAGTGTCTCTTCATTGAATGATGTTTCACGCTAAAACTCTTAACTGGATAGCAGAATTACAGTAGTCACACTCTCCATAAAAAACAAAGGCAAGACAATAATTAATAATACACTTTCAGAGTAAAGTCAAGAACCTCATTGCACATTGTTACATACCTATATTTATGTACTGGCAAAGTCAATTCACAAGGGACATGCCTAAAATCATCATTTTAATTTTTATCTAAAAAGGCTTTGTGTGTGCGTGTGTGTGTTGTTGTTTTTACCGCATCGTTTTCACCATAATAAGAATTTGTTAATTTGAAAGCAAATCCCATGAAATAAGGCCCAGTTTAGTGAAATTTACTGAAGAAATACATGTATTGTGCATTGGAAACTCAGACTTCATAGAAGTAGTAGTAATAATTATGACTAAACCTCTACATTAGACTTGTCAATCAAAGATGTTAGCCTGTCATCGGCAGCCTGAACTATATCATATCCTCCATCAAGTTTTGTTATAGGTCAGGGAGGGATTATATTATTATGGTCGATTGTCCCAGGACTTCCATTGAGATCGAGTTCACGTGGGTGACTAATTCCCTGAGTAGCCATTTCTGCATGTTGGATTTTTTGCTTCATATTGACTGCTCAAAAAGGCAAAAACGGAATTTGTAGGACATCTAAATAGACGCAAAAGTATTGAACATTCATCCTTTATTGGAGAAAACGATGGTAAGAGAAGTAGAAGTAGACAAAGAGTAACCTTTTTAGATAGTCTAAACATATGGGCAACAAATAAAGACAGGAGCAATTTAGACTTGTTTAAGCGTGCCATGATCGCCTATGTCTGCTCTAGACACGGTGCTTGATGAATTAATGAATTGATTGCTACCACGCCTTAGTAAAGCATTGATATTCTGGCCTCTTCGCTTTGGTTTGAATATACTATGTAATTAATGAAAAGCAAAAAACTCAAATCCGCATAATCCGTATGACTGCTTAAAAGACACTATTCTGTATTCATTGCTTGGAGCTGAGATGTTGATTTTCTTTTCTGAGAATTGCGAGATGGTCACCAATCATTGTGTTTCTTTTCTAGAATTGATTTTATTGCTTTTGCTATTGGACATTTTGTGAAATAAACGCCATTTTGTTTTAATAATTATGACGGTCTATCTTATTTCCTTTATGTTTATAATAGAAGGGATGCGTTTTCTACATGCCTCATTTAAAACTAACTAGTCAAGGAAAAGGAGGGAATGAGTGATTGAGTGAGAGAGGTGCTTTCATTTTAAGATTTAATTTGGTTTTTATTGTTTTCTAATAATAATAATAATTATAATAATA
>RQTK01001564.1:48930-63787 GCA_003991915.1 Elysia chlorotica
CTACTACTACTACTACTACTACTACTACTACTACTACTACTACTACTACTACTACTACTACTACTACTACTACTACTACTAATAATAATAATAACAACAACAAAACAACAGGCTCAACGAAGTTATCTCGTTGACAGGGCCTAATGTCTGAGATATATTGAGGCCGGACATTTTTTGATGCATATCGAAGTCGGTTGAAGGATAAAAAAACAACAAGCACAAACGTAGATATACTGCGCCCGTCTATGTGCCACTTTCATAATGTTATGAGTAAACGCTAATTACACAGCTATAACAAGGCATTAGTCTTATTTGACACAGTCGCATGCAATGGTGTTGGTAGTGGTGATGATGATGATGATGATGATGATGATGATGATGATGATGATTATGATGATGATGATGATGTGTAATGATGATGGTTGCAGTGGTGTTGGCGACGATATTATAATGTCAATGATGATGATGATGATGATGATGATGATGATGATGATGATGATGATGATGATGATGATGATGATGATGATGAAGACGTTGATGATGATGATGATGATGATGATGATGATGATGATGATGATGATGAGGATTATGATGATGATGGTGGCTATGATGATAAAGGTGGTTGTAGTTATGGTGATGTTTTCATGATGACGATGATTATGAGGATGTAATGTTAATACGATAACTATTATGATGGTGGTGAGAATGTTGATGTAATAATGATGATGATGATGATGATGATGATGATGATGATGATGATGATGATGATGGTGGTGATGATGAAAATGAAGATGGTTATGGTTGTGGTGGTTTTGGTGATAGTGAAGAAGATAACGAATCTTTATCCGCATCCCATCTCACCCAAAGAATCCTATACTGAGATTTCGGACGCTCCAGCAGATGATAAAACTACCCCCACCTTCCTCACACATACACACACTTAACCCATTAACTGTTAGCCTGTCAAGTTCTCTACCATCTGCTATACCTTATACAAAGTCAGATTTACAGTTGGGCTTTTACACGTTGTAAAAGATTAACTGATTCTTATATAGTTCTACGATTGAAAATTCGAGTTTCTTCAAATTTGAATAACTTTATTTACATACAATTCAAATTACAGATTCAGTGTAGACTTCTATCAATGTATGCCACATTCACTCCATCGAGCACATTGTCTTTTCTTCAACAACTCAAAACTCTCTCAATCACAGTAACTTGCTCTTGATTATTAGAGGCCATATATGTATATAAAAAATAGTTACATATCTATGTTAGAGGCTCATATCCAAAGGGGTGCAATTAGTATATTAACATTAATTATTTACCACAAAAAGACTTATCTTCCCTTGTTATTTTCAACACACGGGTTAGAGATCAGTACACATATTTATGGAGTTTTTGGCTGTTTTATGACTTCGAGGTCAATTATATACATCACTAGATGTCTCACGTACTGTAGATAAATGTCAAACAAGTTAAGAGTCAATTGAGAAATGGTTCATATGTGGAATGACTTGTGGGTGTTAAAAGTCTTCATACCATTTTAAACATAGGTAAATGTATTTAAATCATAGTCCACCCAATGTCATAAATTTGAGTGGATTTGAAAGATAACACTATAATTTTATAGAGCTTCTTTATAATCCCTTGCGTCAAAGGTTGACAGACAAACAGTTGAGAAAGTTCAGTCCAAAACGTGTTGTTTTAAGTTCGATGGACAACGCATAGGCCCTGTACTATGCAGACATATGCCAAATGTTCAAAGCTATTAAATCATTTAATTGAAAGAAAGCAGAGATTCCTAAGGTGCAAACACCATGAAATAACGTATAAACTTTATGGAACAATTTTTTTAATGAGCACAGTGTAAACGGGAATAAAGAATGAACGCATGGCGTTTTTCACAGCAAACAACTATTTTTTTATTCATCAGAATAGAAAAAATATCGTTCAAAACAACAAACAAAAACAAAACACACACAAAAATAAAAATAAAAACAACGTACGGGATATGCATTTTTTACTTCCAATACAAATCTTAACTGCTATCAAATTGTAAAGCAAATCACGCTATCCCCCCTCCCTAATCCACCATTTGCATCTTCAACCCCCTCCTCCCACCCACACTCACACACACTCGGCTTCAAAATTTGCACACACACACAAAATGTTGTCCTGTTTTACACAGCTTCAAGATTATTTCTTTTATAACTTCCTCTTTCTGCAAGCCTCTGGCAGGATTAATTCTCCTGTTAGATTAAAGCCTCGGGCAAAACAAAATAAAACACCCAGACAACATTAAAAGACAATTCCATAACGCTAATCCTAAAGCAGAAAAACCGGAGAACGGGGAAATGGGATTTGCGAAATGCAATTAGAAGGCAAGGACTCTAACTACTGTTCAAGTTAGCTCACCTAGCACGACAAGTGAGTAAATTAAAGAGAATCGAATGTAAAGGAAATGAGTAACGGTAATCGGCTGCACTTATTGAAGTCTTTAAAAGCGGATATTAAGTGCATGGACGGAACGTTAAAAACAACTTCTATTGGGGAAGAGGGGGCTGTTATTTTAAGGTTACTTACTATAATCACAAAGTGTAATACAGTTCCAAAATAAAAGTATTATAAAATTTGAAAAACATAATAAAAGAAAAAACAAAACAAAAAAAACTAGCAAATAGCAAAACAAACAAAAACAAAGCAAAACAAAAACAACATCGCGAGCACTCACGAGCTAAGGGAGCGAAGTACTCTAAGTGGATGACCAATGTCTTGAGTCCGGTGTCCGCTCGCCAGTGATCTGATTAAATGATCTCGCCAGCCCTCGATCCAATGACCAATGCCTTCCGCAGGTTATTTGGTAAAGCCCCTTTCCCCTCCTCTCCCCCAATACGTAAGTGCTTACTCAAAGTTGGGCAGTGATAAATAATGCGATTTCACCAGGCGAGAGCCGTAAAAGAATTTATTTTTGGTTCTACCAACGTTTTAAAGTGAGAGAAATTTATTACGGTAAAAACTATTTTGTAGAAACAAACAAAAAGAGTAAGGACAAGTAGATTGGAGGAACAAATAGTATTAGTCTAGCTTCAAAAACATCACGACACCTCAGTTGCATAATGTCCTTTCTCATTTGTTACACACTAAAAACTTAAAGAAACCTATTTTAGAAATGCCATAGAACAGAAGTCGACTTCAGAGATACTGTTATTATACTCACTGGTTCTCTCAGACTATTGTGTTAAATAAGCTGGGTGTATGGGCCTCGAGTCCTTGCTGGTGTAGAATACTCAACGATGCTGAGGCACAGAGCTAGAGTAGATGGTCTCCAGAACTGTTCGGGATGCTCCCCAAGATATTTCTGCCAGCTTTCTTTTTATGTGCACACCCTTCTAGAGGTTTGCAGTAGATGTTAAAATTTGGCACGCAGGTATTTAGGATTTTGAGCTGTTAGGAAGTTTTTTTTTCTCAGATATTGAGTGTATTGTTTGCCTGGTGATTGTGCAGGTCAAACAATGTTGACACTGACTTTGTCGTGCTAAAGAAGGCCACAGGGGAAAAACCGGACATGTCACAACTTTGAATATTTAAAGTTATGCCCCTTAGATTATAAAGGGCACTTAATTTTATCATAATGGAAAAGAGTGGTATGGAAGAACCACATAATTATGTCACCTAAAATTAGCAGTATAAAAAAACCTATCCTTTGGGAGAACCGGACATGTCCACCATGTACTGTAACATATCAAATTAATAGATGACAGCTATTCAAAGTTTAAATTTCAAATAACTAAAAAACTGCCAGATGTGACATGACCGGTTTTTCCCATGTGACCTTCGTTTATTTTCAAGTACAGTGTAGCATGTATCAAACTATTCTTTTAATGCAGTGATATTTGGCAAATTACATTTTTTATGTCTGTCTGTCTGTCTCTCTGTCTGTCTCTCTCTCACTCTCTCTCTCTATCTCTCACTCTCTCTCTCTCTCTATCTCTCACTCTCTCTTTCTCTCTCTCACTCTCTCTCTCTCTTGGTGTCACGTCTCCTAGGTCTTAAGAAAACTCCTATACTGCTACGGGACCCCAGACCTGGAAACTCGAGATTTGGTCGGTCTCATGTTAGTATATACTGACATCAACCAAACCAGTAGGAAAAAAAGCAACCGCCAAAGCGGGGCTCGAACCTCGAACCTCTACCCTAGGGCTACCGCACCCCTCACACAAAGCCACGAAGCTTGTGCCAGCAATTATCTCCATCGAGATCGGGAAATGGAGCAAGCATCGACAAAAGACGTTCTCTTTGAGACACATCGAGCGGTGCAGTCAGCCACACAAGCTAAAGACTCATTTATCTGCCGATTCTTCGTCTCCTCTCTGTCAACCAATTATTCTGCTGCGCCTAATGAACAGGAAAATATCGTGAATTACACGATGGTTGAACGGCTCCTTAAATCCCCTCTAGTCTTCGTTGGAAGCACATGTTATAGAGTCCTGTGATGGAAAGGCTACAGGGGAGATGTTCTCAATAATGATAATAATGAGACAAGAGAAAAAACGATGTAAAAGAAATAACTTACTTGCACATTATTTACTTCTCCAAAAATTGCGTTACTTTATTTTTGATAATGTAGAATACCGCCTACTCACAGTGTCCCCGCACTGTCTCTGTGTGGCAGCACGTTAAATTGTCAAATTTGTCCACAATTAATCCTACAAATGTTGCGCTAGCGTTAGAAGCCCAGTAAAATCTCAAACTCAAACCAACTGAGATTCAAACCTGAAACCTCCCATATAACTCTCTCTTCAGAGAACTAACAATAGAGGTACTGGAACTACTCAATAAGAAGGATGTTTAAAAAGAATGACTATCATAGTATTTAATAGTTTTATATAACATAAAAAAGGCAAGCTATATATTTTGAATGAGTTAAACACTGAAAAGATGATGTATATCATCCATATTGCATTTATGCTATAACCACGTGGAAATGGAATTAAAATATAGAGTACCAACGATTTTAAGTTTCTATTGGAAACAGGTCGTAATAGAATTAATGGTATTCAAATGTGTTATACTTAGCCTCTGCACAAAAAATGTAGAAAACCAGACTTACGATTGCATAATATGCACAAGATAAGATAAGATAAGATAAGATATATTTTGCTCGTCTATCTCCCTTTTCTACACCACCTGTCACTCTCTTCTCCCCCTCTCTCTACATCTTCCTCTCTGTCTAACTATCAAGCTCGCTTTTTTCCCCTCTTTCTTTTCTCACACTCCCCACGCCAATTCTACCTCTCTCCTACCCTTCCGATATCTTCCAACAATCTCTCTACTTGAACCATTTTCAAAGTCCACCCAAAACACTGAAAGCTTTTCACCGTTATAAAATCATTAAATTGTCTCCTGACATAAAAAACATCTGAACTAAACCATCAGAAGATTGTGGCTATACCAGACTGCCCAACAACACACGCTGGTCAGTTCTGATAAAGCTGTCACAGTGACCCCTGGGCCCTTAAGCGAATCTAACAGACACTGAATCACAAGACAGGGGATCATAATTATTATGTTTGTGTAAGAGCTGAGCCCGTCTGAAACTCTCAGTCTAGATGTCCTCAACCGAACTCGACTGTAAATATTTTCATATTCGTACTTTAAAGACTGATGTCATCTTGCTCTCATCAATCAATTCTTCTAGATTTATCTACTTGATCTCTACCATCGATTTTTTCCAGTTCGACTTCGTACTTTATTTGTCCTTTAAAGGCACATTTGATGGTCCGTATATGCAGCATGACAAAACAGTATAGACAGTTACGACATGAGTTATTACAAATATCGATACTCATCACATCATCATCAATAATAATAATAATAATAATTCGATTTTTTCCAGTTCGACTTCGTTCACTTCCTCGTTCTCCTACATATCCAAGTCAGTGGGCGTATTTTTTGTCGCCTTCGTAAAGCAAAGAGTTCGAGTGATCTGTAATTGTCATTCTACTAGTCTGCTTGGGTGCATTGACATTCCTTCAGTTCACTGTAAGATAGAGTTAGGGTTGACTTTAATTTCTGTGTAAGATGGACTGCTAAGAAGTTTAAGCTGCCTTAAACTATCACTCCCTGGGTCTTTTCAGCAAATGATGAAGAAAAAGTGTCGTTGAGTTACCACCGAGACCGTATTAAGCATGGCACATGTCACCAAATTGTATAATAAGGGTGATTAGTGAAGTGAACTAGTCGAAAAAAACAACAACACCCAGGTCGTAGATGTTACACCTCTGCAAAAAAAAACATACTTATGACTGAAAACCCAACGTCTTTAAGTTGGTGTTGTTGTTTTTTTCGACTAGTTCACTTCACTAATCACCCTTATTATACAATTTGGTGACATGTGCCATGCTTAATACGGTCTCGGTGGTAACTCAACGACACTTTTTCTTCATCATTTGCTGAAAAGACCCAGGGAGTGATAGTTTAAGGCAGCTTAAACTTCTTAGCAGTCCATCTTACACAGAAATTAAAGTCAACCCTAACTCTATCTTACAGTGAACTGAAGGAATGTCAATGCACCCAAGCAGACTAGTAGAATGACAATTACAGATCACTCGAACTCTTTGCTTTACGAAGGCGACAAAAAATACGCCCACTGACTTGGATATGTAGGAGAACGAGGAAGTGAACGAAGTCGAACTGGAAAAAATCGACGGTTCTCTCTCTCTCTGTCTCTCTACCCATTTTAGTGCCCTTCATATTGTGTTGCTATTTACCTCAAAGCAAGTTATTCATATTTAAATTATAAACAATATTTATGAACATAATGACTTATTTTAAACACAGATAAATTAAAGCAATAAACCTGTTTTGAAAGGAGAAAAGTACTAAGACCTGTGAGGTAATAGTACAACATATAGAGATTGTTTAAATAAGTACACGTTATTCAATACGGGGAGATATTGAACGAACTTTAATGTAATATATTTATTAAAATCAAACAAAAAACATTTAAAGCAACAAGTTTTAAAATAGGAAAATATCAAGCTAAACGAACTAGTTTCTCTTTCATCTTTACAAATTAAAAATCATTTCCTTTAAACATAATTTAAAATAATGTTTTTCTGTCTGCCTCCATTCTCTCTCTCTCTATTTGAATTCCCTTAACGGCAAAAGTATCTTAGCACTTTTATTAACCAAATAGATAGATTATTTTCTTTAATTATTCTGGTAATTTTTAAAATAAAATAAGAACCAACCAATACCGAACCGTTATGGTTCAGGCTTCACTATATGATTAATAAAAATACTAAAATAAAACTGGCCACTTTCTTATCCCGTGCTCCAAGCATCCAAACCTTATTATTGAATTTAAGAAACTACTTAAGTTTTTCTCGCCAGACAGAAAATTCCTTCAAAGCAGATTAAGAATCCTAGGAATTTCATTTCCTTATTGAAATGTAGCCTAAGATAAGAAGCTTATAATTATTTGGACGAGACAAGAGTTTGTGTTTTGTTCTTGAAAGCTGGGTTCTACACTTTAAAAAAAATAGTGATTGAAATATCTAGATGAACGATGTTTTAAACGCAACATTTCCCCAATTGTATTTCATTTTTATTCATTTAAAATACTAATGAGCACAATTTCTTTGTCGATCTCGTAGAAATCTGAATCTAAGTACAGTTTTCTTTTATGAAAAAGCTATAGATTTGGATTTCTAGAATATTGCAGTCATTATGAATGTTTTTTAATCGAACTAAGAAATCGAGGGTATAATAAAGGGATAAATTAGTATCGTCGAAACTTCATATTCAAAGAAAAAAAAAGATTTTTAAGCAAAGATCAGAGAAATTAGTAATATTATTAATAGAACACCAGTCTATCTGATGTTAATAATATTCTTAAGTATAGCTGGAATGGAAACAAAATCGCGTAAGTATTCCGACGCTAAAGTGTTTCTCAAAAAGTTATTCCACTGTTTAGTTGGAACCTATGTGAGATGTGAAACAGAAACGTAATGGTGGCATCTTGTAGTAGATCTGACACTTTTTTTTTCGTTTGTGGATTTTAAATTCTCTTTTAAAGAATCAGGGTCGAAAGAACAACTCTCCGTAAAAATAATGAGAATGAGAATAAAAATTAATAGAAATACATCGCTATTACCATTGATGGCCAAACATGTTTCTACTCATTTTGATTTGGTGACTTTGCCTTCTAGTTTTGGAAGCCTTTAAACACATTATTTGTGTATTTCCGAATGTTACAAGAAAGAAGGGTGATTCCAAACGCTTTAAATGACATTGGTGTCAGAAAGTTACAAGAAAGAAGGGTAATTCCGAATGCTCTAAATTAGATGGGTGTTTCAGAAAGTTACAAGATAAAAGGGTATTATTTTGTGAGTGATGGCAACCAATCTGACTCAGATTCTCCATGGCTTCTCTACACAATAAAATTACAATGCAATACAAATTTTCGTTTGAATTTTGTTTTCTGTCCTATACCATGGTTAATCGCGGTATTTACAAAAAGATCTGCCATTGTAAAGAAAGATAAATCTTTTCATATTCTAATTGAATACCCAATTAAACTTATAGTAGCTATTTTCCAATAAATTGCAGTTAAAATTAAAATATTATGCAATTGTGAGTCAAAGAAGTTTCATTTTTAAATTACTACTTTACATTTTGAGCCTCATATCTTTCAGTATACTAGCAGTACAAAAATATTGTAAAATGAATGTAAGACGCCTTGATGTCCAGGTTACTGAAGAAAAATTCTATTCATATAGTTTAATACTTCAATTTCATAAATCGTATGTTTATATTAAAATAAGTTTTTCGCTTCAAACTCAAAAGCTGGTTAAAAAATCAAAATGCAATGTCCCCTGTCTTATAATTTAGAAAGGTAAATGGGTACCACAATTTATAAAGGAGCAGCTTCAAATTAAAATTATTTGTAGTCTCTTGTCTTTTCTTCGTTCGTCTTATCTGTTAGTCTTAAACTGTATCTACATTAATTTGTATTTGTTTTTCTTTTATGACAGTACATCACTTTGAACCAATAAAATTTAACAGAGAGCAGACAACTGTGAAAAAGAATTAATTGAGTTAGAAAAGGTATAGAAATAACGCTTCAAGAGGGAAATAAATTTAATTGTCGTGAAAAGTAGAGACAGAAACTTTTTGAATGTTAAACTACAACATCAACGATCAATCTCTGTAAAAATGCTTCCCAAGCCTATTTATTCTCGAGATTCTAGCAAATTATGCTGAAAAATCCGTCAAACGACCCTGAAAATAATTGATTCCAAAAGCGCTTATTAGATCAAGGATGTACTTTTCTAAATATTAAGTTTGTTAGCGTATTGGTTGTTTTCGCTTGAGTTAAGCGCTTGGAAATTAGAAAAGAAAGTACTTACATCTTAATAAATTTATACGTTTCATTGGATCATTGGATATTTTTTCTTTAGTCATTGTACCAATTATACTAAGTATTGGGTATTATTAAATTGGGATAAAGCAGACTCATTAAAAGACAAACTAATTTAAAAAGAAATTACACAGTAAAAAGGAGAGAGGGAGAGAGAGAGAGAGAGAGAGAGAGAGAGAGAGAGAGAGAGAGAGAGAGAGAGGGATAGAGAGAAAAAGAGAAATAGAAAAGAGAGAATTAAAAAGTGAGAAAGAAGAGAGAGAGAGAGAGAGAGAGAGAGAGAGAGAGAGAGAGAGAGAGAGAGAGAGAGAGAGAGAGAGAGATTTCAGAAGGACAACACACAGAAGGCCAGATGCAAAGACAATCATTATCTAAGGTCAGCAGAGACATTTTACAGACAGCCTAAGGAAATTCGTCGATACATCTCCTTGCTTTCTTAGCAAAGACAACTGCGCCAAAATATTCTCTTTTGTTGGTTGTGATTTGTCTGTGGAAAAGGTTAAAAGGAAAAGATCCACTTTTCACTCTGGCCTTGAATTAAATCTTCACCCGAAAATAAATTGCTTTTACTCTATGATTTTTCCGGCAAGCTTCGACCCCATCACTCTTCCTTTTCGGCCCCTTAAATATCTAGTGTCAGCAGGGACATTTTACAGACTCTGAGGAAATCCGCCCATACATCTTCTTGCTTTCTTAGCAAAGACAACTGCGCCAAAATATTCTCTTTTGTTGGTTGTGATTTGTCTGTGGAAAAGGTTAAAAGGAAAAGATCCACTTTTCACTCTGGCCTTGAATTAAATCTTCACCCGAAAATAAATTGCTTTTACTCTATGATTTTTCCGGCAAGCTTCGACCCCATCACTCTTCCTATTCGGCCCCTTAACCACAAGGCTTAAGCTTTATAAAATTCTAATTTAAAGTTAACATAAAAGGCCACAAACCTTCTTGCTTCTTAGTGCCACTCTCTCCATTTTCTAAAGATGACATTGCAGGAGGACTAGTCGCCCAGATTGAGAGTAAGGAGGGAAGTCTTTCAAAGAACGACGGGAACCTTTGGGGGACTAATTGGTCTTCCTACTTGATTTGGCGGCCGGGATCTTTCAAGATGGCGTCAAGACTCTCGGAATTTCCCGCAGAAACAGCGGAGAGTGGCGCAAGGAATGGCAGAGTTGGGGCAGTGTTATAAATTTATAAATGTTTTCTGGAGAGTGGGGACCACGGGTGTTGTGATATTTGGGCTTAGTCAATTAACCTTCTACTAATCGTTGTTTCGGATATTTTTTTTATCAGATTTTTGCTAAAAAATTAAGTTAGAAAGACTTAGATTAAGGAGGTCGCACCGGATTTCAAATGTCAAGCCATTTACAAAATCTTGTTTCGAATTTGGACTGTCTCATATTCATAGTATATTTATATTAGTTGTTTGATTTCCTAACTCCCAACGTCAACAATTAGTCTATAAAGCCGATGGGTCCCAAAACTCACGTCTGACAATTTTATGTTCTGCCACACATGTGCAAAATGGAATTCCTGGTTTTTTGTTTCATCCGGTCACATTTTACAGAAACTTATCTAATAACTATCGGGGCGAATTCCGATAAAAAAATATTCCGGATCGTGGGCTGGATTCGGTGACCTCCAATAGCTCTATCCTTCAACCCATCTCGCACCGTTTACAGTCTGATAAGTTTACACATTGTTATTTAAAAAGTATTTGCCGATGACCAATTCAAACAGGATTTAGGGATTAACGCGATAAAATTAACAAACATTTTCACTGTGGCGTTCCTAGCGTTCTAAACAATGTGTTTGACACAGGCATATTGAAAACGTGTCATCAAGTCTTTAAACATTGTTTTGATACAAAAATATTGATAAATCAACTTTCTGCATGTAAGTAAAAGCCAGGCAGATTGAGGCTTTCGAGGACTATAGAAACAGTGCCTACGTGGAAAAAAAAGCCGGGGAAGGGAGAAGAGGTAAGGTGAGGAGAGATGGGGGAAGAGCGTAGGGGCAAGCTTAACAATAAGATGGATTTTTTTTCAACTTCAATGCTAATGCTACCTCTACACCCTCACACCAAAATAGAAAACCATGAAGGTACACTTCAAATTAATTATTTTAAACTTAAAGTAAAAACAAAATGTGCGTTATAAAGAAGAAAATCTGTGTTTCGAATGCCATGTTTTGTCCATGCATTTCAACAATGGATGTTGAATCAAGCAACAACAAGAGGATTACTCCAGGATTAACCTAACTAAACAAAGCGGCTAAATCATCCACGTTGTGTGCTGCGTATTTGAATTATCTCCTCTAAATCCGTAATTAATTGATAATGCGATCTAACAGAGCATTATTCAAATTTAATGAACGTATTAACATTGTCTGCAATCGATTGTGAAAGAGACGAAATGTAAAAGATGCTTAACTTTTTAGATGAAAACTGTATAGCACTAGTAAGGTAGGTTGAATATCATTGCTTTTTTTTTTTATATAACAGTAACTCAAGGTTGTATAAGTAGACATGATTATACTTTCTAACAATATCTATAATTGGAATAAGTAAATATTATTCTTGTCTCTTACAATAACAATATCTGGTACCGGTAAATAAATATCACCGTAGTATCTTGTAATAACCAAACATAGTGTTAAAAAAGCACAGCAAATATTATTGAGTTGGTATTACATATTGGTAGACAAAAACAAAAGCTCTTAGACCATTATTATCATATGTAACCCTCTTTAATTTTTTATATCACGATTTACTAAAAAAACATTTTAGTAATTTGATATAAGTCGAAAAACCACGAAAATAAAATTCGCTGTAATGATTCCTAATTCTATCGCATGCATTATGTCATCTCTAATTCAAGTTCATTTCTTCATTAACAAAGGCATTACCCATTACCTAGAAACGGCTTATTTGGTACGTGATTTGGACTCATTTTTTCTCCAATACCTTGATAATTATTTCCGTCGCAGTTTGATCCGCAGGAACAAAACAAAAGAAAAAGAAATAATTTATAATCCGGCTGACATTTCAGAACCTTTTTGTTACTTGATCTAAGCCGTAAAACCTGCAAAAAATAAAAGTTTCCGGTGAAGTTACCCGATTCTCCCCCATGCATCGTGTGACCTCTAGCTGGTTTTCTCTCTGGTGCCGAGATCAGCGGAGTCAGGATCCAGTTTCGCGCAGGCGCGTTGGCACGGAAGTTAATGGCGTCTCAAATTTATGCATGCATATGAACCGCTCTTCACAGTTAGAGGTGTAATAAGCTTACTACGTTTGCGGGAAAGCCACGGGCAGTATTAACAGACACAGAATCCATTTCCGACAATATTATTATATTACTTCTTTAGATGCCAACACAACCACCCAGTGCAGCCATTATTTATTAAAGTGTTCCAATATAGGCCATTTAGTGTAGGAACATGTTGCGAATACGATTTTATGGTGTCAGACAGTCCACTAGAGGCGTGGTTTATGGTGCAGTCAAAATTTCCTATGGATTTATTGATACAAACCATTAGACTCAGATTACAATTGTGTTGCTTAAAAAAAACAAAAACAAAACAAAAAACAAAGTAAAAACAACATAAGTAGGCGTTAGCTTAATTTAGAGCCTTGACACAAGACTGTTTCGGGTATGTTACTTCTTTAATAAATTCTTTAGAAAACGTTAATCACCTCAGATATTAGAGAATGAAATTATATAAAATGAAAAAAAACAAAAAAACAAAACTAAAATACTAAGTATTATCTGTAGTTTGGTTTGGTTTGGTGCACGTTTTTTTACCTCCATCTTCTTCAACTAGTAATACCGTGGACAGGTCTCAAGACTAACGTCTGGCAATTTCCCGTGCTGCCTCTCAATGACAGAGCGGGGACAACAGGACTTCTGTCCCAGCCAGTCGCATTACACTGACAGCAAGGCAATCTAATCGGGATTCGAACTGAGAACTCTAGATCAGCAGCTCTAGTTGCTAACTCTGTTTAATGTTGCGCTCAGAGAAAACAAGCTTTAAAAAAACAACAACACCCAAACCCCGGAGTAATATTTTTTTTCAAAACTAAAATCATTGGTGTAGCGATTCAATTTTAACGAAAGCAGCTTAGTGAATTTTTTAGAGCCGACAAAAATCGAATTCTAATACATTCATTATGGGGTTTAGAAATCAAGCTTATAACAATTTTATAACGGGGTTCTAAAAACATCAAGCTCATACTTATTTTTTGTGGGGTCTAGGAATATAATACTATATGTCTTGAAACCCTGAGCTCAATTTTTCCAATATGGCCGACTAGGGCTTGACGCGTCTCAACAAAGCACTTTTATTAACCCTACTTCAGCCGGAACACCTAATTCTTGCTAAGCCAAACCTCTTAACTCCCACTTCTTTGGATTTCTCCGGATTTCCAGCTTAAAGGTTAGCGTTACGAAATTGTCTTTCAAAAATTGTCTGCGGATTTTGTTTTGTTTTGCTAGAGGCTTTAATCTAAGAGGAGAATTTAGCCTGCCAGTGGATATCAGAAAGAGGAAGTTATCGAAGACATGGCCAGAGATTGTGGAAACCAGAGACATTAGTTCATTTTCTTTTGTTGAACATTTTCAAAGCATAATGCGTGTGTGTGTGTGTGTGTGGGGGGGGGGGGGGTGTGTGTGGGTGTGGGTGGGGGGGGGGGTAGGCCTATAGGGAGAGGGTAGAGAGGAGGAGACGGGGTGGAGCAAATTGTGAACTATGGAGGACAACAGCGTGTTATGAATAATAGTTGATGCCCGTATTTCGTTCTCCTTATTTGTTGCTGTTGTGGTTGTTGTTGTTGTTGCTGTTTTTTTCGTTGTTGTTGGTGCTGCTGTACTTGTTGATTTTTTTCTTTTTTGCGATTGTAGTTGTTGTTTTTGTTGTTGTTGTTGATATTTTTGTTGCTGTTCTTGTTGTTGTTTTGCTCATGTTGTTGTTGCTGTTTTCTTTTGGTCTGTAAAAATATAAAAACTGTTTTGTAATTTGTAAAAAATAGTTCTTATATTGTTTCTCCAGGGGAACTTGGTGGCGTTAGCGCTGGTGTCGACTTCAGTTGCAGGAGGTTTGCGGTATACCAACCGAGCCACCTGAAGCCCCACTGGTTGGATCGGTGTCAGTATTATGAGACTCTACAAGTCCTGGATATCTTGTTCTGTAGCCGTTTAAGATATCTCTTTAAACCTTTCCCCGATCAAAGATTGAAGCAGCTCAGTCGATAAGTGCAAGCTCTGGACTTGCAATCAAGGGCTTCGCTGAATCTCCGTTGTAATTGGCACGGCGCATTTCTCTCTCTCTCTCTCTCTCTCTCTCTCTCTCTCTCTCTCTGTGTCTCTCTCTGTCTGCCTGTCTCTCCCTCTCTTTCCTTCTCTCTCTCTCTCTCTCTCTCTCTCTCTCCTCATTCAG
>RQTK01001565.1:3808-11308 GCA_003991915.1 Elysia chlorotica
GTGTGTGTGTGTGTGTGGAAAAAAAAGGGGGGGGGGGCGTTTTGAAGAACATAGTGATCATTTTAATCAACAGAGTAAAAAAAAAACTGTCCCAATTAGACATTGCGTTATTGAAAATAGCTCACTCTAATGCTGATCCCACTTAAGACTTTTTGGGAAACATTCTGAGAATTTTAAGGTAAACACGTAGAAGCATTTCGAAAAAAAACAAAAACAACAGCGATACATTACTAGTCTATCAAGCTATACTTTTCAAATTCAAAGGGTGCTTGGTTAATCATACAATAGAATACCACTAAAAGTAGACATTTCAGTTGTACAATATTACAGGTATTTGGATGTTAATGAGACGCCTCAGAACAAGAAAATACCCGCGAGTGACATCTTCTCACGAGTAATTCATTTAAACAACAACTGAAGAGACAATTTAAGGGGTATTATAATATAACCTTCTTTAATCTAACAAACTAATAACCTAGCCTAAAATGTTGTATTCTATATCAAACCGACCAAAATTTACATATACACAATTACCACTTAATCCAGCCCTTCGCAGTCACCCTTTTACTAAATTATATCCCTATCATCTCTCAGAATTTGTATGATGGACTTAATGTTAGGTGAGTCCAATGGTATTTCTTAATAATAACATTAATTATCAAGATTTGAATAAAAATTTCAATTTTTTTTTCAATTCTTATTATAAAAAACAACAACACTGTTTTCTTTGCGTTGTTGTCACCGAGGATTAAAAATAAAAAGACTGTCATAAAACGAGTGGTAAAAAAAAAAATGGAAACAAGATCACTCACTTCGTGTTAGATCCTTTGACTTTTTGACCAAGTCTACGTAAGTATTCGAGTTCCCAGCTATTTGTTGTACTGGGGAGTACTTGTCGTTAATGGGGGTTGTAGTCTCTCCATTTACTCTGGAATAGGGAAGTAAAAAGAACGATTGTCACCATTGATATTCCTGTTACAACAGTATATTTGAGAAGTTAGAAGGGGACATGCCTCATATACATAATTATACATAATTATCTCGATTAAGATTAATTAAGCTAAGATGCATATTTTGATACATATAGTGTAAGTTAAGTTTTTGAATACAAATCTATATGTACATTTTACGGTGTCTTAGTAACTTTTTAATATACCATTTTAGAAATGTTATTTATTCTTTCGTCATTTATAATAATAACTTGTTGTTTTTGTAACAATCAGCATATGTATGTTAAAATATTATCAGACCAAGACCAGTAATAACCATGTTTGCTTTGAGTAGCAAGGCATAGACAGTCATGGTATCCCCGCAATATGTAAACTTGTCCGACGTTAGACTTCGGGCCTGTCCACAATAATTATAGCCTATACTGTGCTGACGCTGGATGCACAGCAACAACAGCGATACTCACCCATAGATTTGTATACATCTATGTACTCACCTTATCTTGTGTTTATGCATCTCCTGCAGCAACTCTCTTGCCGTGCTCTCCCACTTGAAGTCTGTGCCCCTGATGATCCAGGCAGAAGTCCATTCATAGTGGCGCATAATCTCCACCAGGTAGAGGGCCGCATAGGCAAAGTAGAACTTGGTGTTGACGGTCATGTAATGATACCGTACGGTGCTATTATGGCCATCGGCGCAGTCCTAACCAGGATGAAAGATGGAGAATAGGTGTGTTATTAAATACCCTAGCCTAGTTAGGATGAAAGATGGAGAATAGGTGTGTTATTAAATAACTTAGCCTACCTGCGAAGGTATGAAAAATTAGTTATAATAAAGGGAATTTTTGGAATTGTAATGTCAGTTAGGATGAAAGATGGAGAATAGGTGTGTTATTAAATACTTAGCCTACCTGCGAAGGTCTATAAATAACTAATTATAATAAAGGGAAATTTTGGAGTTTTAATGTCAGTTAGGATGAAAGATGGAGAATAGGAAACAGTTGGTATTTCATTTTATTTTACAAAACTTTCGAAAGTCCTTTAATAACCAGTTTAAAAATATGAATTTCTGTGTTTTAATGTGAATCAGGATGATATATGGAGAATATTAGAACAGATTAATAATGAATATGCTACTTGACTAACTTTGGAAAGTATAGTATTAACAGCTACAATAATGCAAAGGATATACTAATTAGAGAGTTCCAAAAGCAAAAATTAGAGCAAAGATATATTTTTTAAGTTTTTGCAATACTTAACTGCATTTAAACAAGAACTTTGAATACTTTAGAGGGTTTTGAAAGCCAGAAAAAGTCGAAACTAAAAATTAAAAAAAAATATAGAATTATTGGACAACACATGGCATACCAGCATCAGATTAAGTTGGGGTTACGAGATTATTTTAATTTTTTAATAAGAGAAACCTAAGATACAGCGGAAAACAGTGCAGCATTAATTTAGATATATTTTTGCACGTGTCTTGAATGGGACAAGGCTTGTGAAATGGTTACGGTTGGGTCGTATTAAAATTTTAAATCGTCGGACAAATAGGTAGGCAACATTATGATTAATCCCCGTTGTTCGCAGAAAGCCAAGGTGTCTCCTTGTTTAACGTCTCATAGATCTTCAAAAAAGTTACACACGTCAACGAGCCACCAGGTGGAGGTACGATGGGGCTTGGTCGGTCGTATTATACTGACACCGATCCATTCAGTTGGGAAAAGACGCGGGCATCAAAGCGGAGTTCGAACCATGGTTCTCCTGCATTAGAATTCAATGCTCTATTACAAGGGTACCGCACGATTTGTCCCTATAAGTTTCTCGTAAAATCCTTAACGGAAACAATGGCACCTGTTGAAAGACGAACAGCTTCAAGACATTGAATCAGTCAAAATATTGAAAATATACCAAGACAAAATACTTAAAGTGTGTACAGGCAAATTTAAACCAAAATGTACGAACAAATCAATTAAAAAATAGCAACAAAACTTACGATACGAAAAGTTAATGACGTTAAATTTTTAAGCACATATTTTATATGCTGGAGGCATTGCTTGCATTTTCACCTGAGTAAAAACATTGGGATCTTAATTTTCGAAATTGGGGTGAATTATTTCGAATTTAGTAGTCTACCAAAGGTAAGTCCTGTGATGTGGGACTACAAAAATGAATAATTCAGGTCTTTAAAGCTTCCGGCAGAAAAAAAATGAAACTCTCGCCACTGGCAGAGGAAAGGAAAGACAGATAAAGAGACTGATAAAGAGACTGACAAATAGGAAGATAGTTGCGAAATAATAGAGGGACAAATAGAGGGACTGATTAAAAAAAAAATAGGAACAGAGGGGAAAAATGAGGAAAACAAATAAAAGAATAAAAAGACAAAGAGATAGACAGGTAGATAGATGGATGGCTAGAGAGATATATAGATATATAGATAGATAGATAGATATATAGATAGATAGATAGATAGATAGATAGATAGATAGATAGAATAGATAGATAGATAGAATAGATAGATAGATAGATAGATAGATAGATAGATAGATAGATAGATAGATAGATAGATAGATAGATAGATAGATAGATAGATAGATAGAGAGAGACAGAGGGCGGATGATAGAGGGAGAGAAAGGTATAGTTAAAAGAAGTCTAAAGTAAGATTATATTTCTCTGCGAGCGTTTTAACACGATCCCTCTAAAGTGGAAAAGGAACCTATTATTTTTACAGCCAAAATAAGAAATGCGTATTTCCAAATAATCTGCGAATTGAGGGAATAGAGAAAGAAAGAGAGAGAGAAAGGGAGAAGTGGAGAGAGAGAGAGAGTGAGTGAGTGTGGGAAGGAGGGAGGGGGCGACCTTTTATAATGAAAAAAGAACCCAAAAGTTCCGTTTGGACAGATATCATCAGGGAATAAATGTGTGTTGGGGCAATAGTTGAATATTTTCATTTCGACATCTATTTTTCTTGGAGATTAAAAGTTTGTGATTCTATAGACTTAGTGGGGGGAAAAGAGAGAGAAGGGGCTCAGGCAGGGAAAGATGTATTGGATATGGAAAAAAGAGAAAAGCGGTAGGAAATGGAAGCATGGATGTGAAAGACAGAGAATAAGACAGACACAAACAAAAACAAAGAGAGAGAAGAAAGAGATAAGCAGTCAGACAGAGACAGGCCGTAAAAGGAAGAGAGACCATAACGTAATTTTCTATGCAAAGATATGAATAAGGGGTATTAGTAAGGGTTTCTTCCCTTCTTTTTTATCTTTTTTTCTTTAAAATCTTATCCCTGTCTTGCTAGTCAGTACCAAACTATCTTCAAAAACCCGTTACTTTCATTTATCTTGCTAGGTCTTTTTTTTTCAAGCTTTGTATTTTAGTTCTTCATTTCTTTTACAAGCATGATAACTTTCTTATCGTAAAATTATTAGAAAATGGTCCCCGATTCTTTTTTGGGTAACGCAACAAGAAAAAAAACAGAAGCAAAAATACAAACAAAAACGAAACTAGAGTGATTTTTTCCCCTTCATTCGCACTTAAATGAAAAATAGAAAAGTTTCAGACTGTAGAAAAGCGCAACAGAGATATTTCCGAACATCGATGGGAAAAATTACATAATAGCTTATAATGAGGGGGGAATAGAAACCGAGAGAGAGAGAGAGAGAGAGAGAGAGAGAGAGAGAGAGAGAGAGAGGAGAGAGAGAGAGAGAGAGACAGAGAGAGAGAAGGGAGAGAAAGGTATAGTTAAAAGAAGTCTAAAGTAAGATTATATTTCTCTGCGACCGTTTTAACACGATCCCTCTAAAGTGGAGAGAAAGGGGGGGTGGTGGAGAGGACGACCTTTTTAAATGAAAAAAGAACGCAAACGTCCCGTTAGGGTAGATATCATCAGGGAATAAATGTGTGTTGGGGCAATAGTTGAATATTTTCATTTCGAGATCTATTTTTCTTGGAGATTAAAAGTTTGTGATTATATAGACTTAGTGGGGGGAAAAGAGAGAGAAGGGGCTCAGGCAGGAAAAGATGTATTGGATATGAAAAAAAGAGAAAAGCGGTAGGAAATGGAAGCATGGATGTGAAAGACAGAGAATACGACAGACACAAACAAAAACAAAGAGAGAGAAGAGAGAGATAAGCAGTCAGACAGAGACAGACCGTAGAAGGAAGAGGGACCATAAAGTAATTTTTTATGGAAAGATATGAATAAGGGGTATTAGTAAGGATTTCTTCCCTTCTTTTTTATCTTTCTTTTTATTTCTTTAAAATCTTATCTCTGTCTTGCTAGTCAGTATCAAACTATCTTCAAAAACCCTTTACTCTTTTTTTTTTTTTATCTTGCTAGGTCTTTTTTTTCAAGCTTTGTATTTTAGTTCTTCATTTCTTTTACAAGCATAATAACTTTTTTATCGTAAAATTATTAGGAAATGGTCCCCGATTCTTGTTTGCGTAACGCAACAAGAAAAAAAAACAGAAGCAAAAATAAAAACAAAAACGAAACTAGAATGATTTTTTTTTCTTCATTTCGCACTTAAATCAAAAATAGAAAAGTTTCAGACTGTAGAAAAGTGCAAAAGAGATATTTTCGAACATCGATGGGAAAAATTACATATGCTTATAATGACGGGAATAGAAACCGAGAGAGAGAGAGAGAGAGAGAGAGAGAGAGAGAGAGATAGAGAGAGAGACAGACAGACAGACAGACAGAGAGACAGAGAAAGAGAGAGAGGGAGATGGAGAGTGACAGAGATAGACAAACAGACTGAAAGAGGTGGAGACGGAGAGAAATACGCAGTAGAGACAGATAGAAACATAGAGAGACAAAGAGAAAAAGATAGGGACAGAGATAGAATACGAAAGGGTGTATCTACATTTATGTTTGAAAGGTGTTTATTGTAAATAAAAAGTTATGAAATTGAAAGTGTCAAAACAGGGGTGAGACTTTGTAAATTTTATATGAACATCATTGGAAAAAAGCCAATGTAGCATTTCATTATTTTAGCATGATAACAAACCACTGACTCTCTTCCGGCAGGACTAATGGTCAATTTTTTAGCCGTTTTTGTTAGAGCAACGGCTTGGCAAAAATTAGTAAATATATAAAATTAATGTAAGACTGACAGTTATGGTAAGAAACTATTAGCTGTCCAAAGTAACGCTTAAAAATAGAAGGACAGATCACTGAAATAGACGCATTGAATCTTAAACGAGAAAAGGACAAAATACTACTACTTATGGAGTATTGGATTTTGCAGTATACTCAATAATTAAAAAGAACATCAATGCAAACAGTTTCTATTTCTGAATATTTTTGAAATTACATTTAAAATATGATTACTTATAATTTACTAAGATTGAAATTGGAGGTTTCGCAGCGGTATGCGAAAATATTCGATAATAAACCTCACTTTGGCTCTTTGTCTTACGGCACATTTTTCAGAGTCTGTGCATATTATAATAGAAACCCTGCGCTCAAACTAAAGTGACCATAGGAAGAAAGGATCAAACTGCGGTGATCTAAGATTAAGTGTTATGTATTTGGAACAAAAACAAAATGCTTAACAAGTGAACGTTACAAACTTGTAAATGGTATAAAATGATCAATCTGAAGTAATGGCAGTATTATTAGATCAGAAAACCTTTTAATATCAGTGGATATAATGTCCTATCTTTAGAATCAATATTTGGGGGGAGCTCTCTACTTCTTTTGCGTTTTCTATGTTCAAAGACAAATAGTGCAGTAATTCTCCACAGTAAAGCAGAAAATTGCTTTAATGTGAGTTTACAAACTCCAAGTTGTAATAAACAAATGGTTTCAATTTATGTGCATGGATGTCTTAATATTCTAATAAAACAAACACAATAACAAACAAAAAACAAACAAAAAACTCTGTACCCTGTTCTTTTGTTTTTCTATTTTTACAGAAAACGGTTATCTACACGGTAAAATGTGTAAAATATAACCTTAACCAATAGTGGCTGATCTCTACAAAGAAGGCAGAAACTGGTAGATGGGTTTTACAGCAGTGCAATTTTTCAAATTCAAAAGTAATAAATATTTTTTTTGCACAAATTATCTGTCTGTTGACTGTCCGTCTGTCTGTCTGTCTTTTTGTCTATCTATCTGTCTGTTCGTCTGCCTTTCTGTATATCTTAAGAAACTTTCCGTAACCTTCCCTATGCTCTCTCTCTCTCTCTCTCTCTCTCTCTCTCTCTCTCTCTCTCTCTCTCTCTCTCTACCTCTCTCCCTTTATTTCTCTCCGTCTCTCACCCCTCTCTCTATCTATGCCTCAATGTTGTAAAATTTTGCCCCTTTTGGCACTCTTCACTGAAGTTAAAACCTTCTGTTTAGTTGTTTCCCTTGTTTATGGCATTGGAAAGGATAAAATGCACATTCAAAGGCTACATACATAAAAACGTATAATTTTCTTCACCCTCTTAACTATAATTTTTTCTTTCAAATGGAGTTTTTGCGCTAAAGTGAAAATACTTCTTTTTTTTCCTTTGCCTAAATACATCAGCATCACTTTCTTTCAAGAAAATGTAAAAACCTTGAGTTGAG
>RQTK01001565.1:13808-14978 GCA_003991915.1 Elysia chlorotica
CTTCCACATAAATAATAAAAACAGGGGCCATAAATATGTAGTTTCTTTGCATTATATTGATAAAGAATTACAGATTTATTGAGAAAGCTTTTATATACTCAAATAATTTAACAGTGGAATTAGTCGTCAGTCTTTTTGTGCTCCTGCGTCAAAAACCATTATAAAGTTAGATTTCGGAAAACATAGTTTGCGAAATAATACGAAAATATTTATGTCTGACGCAAAGTGGCTAAACCTAAATATAATTGATTGTTTGTGTGCTATTCTAAAAAAAAAAAAACATTATTTTGGGTGATGTTTTTTTTTTATTAACACGCAAGGAAATGTTGTTGTTTGACCATATAATAATCAATGGTAAAACCGTTCCTAGTTGAAGCAAATATAATATTTAAGACTTGCCGTCGTTTCATTGTTTTTTCATTTAATGTTTAGCAAAAGCGGCACTAAGCTTGTAGGAAATGTGAAAGTACTTAAAGTAATTCTGACGACCGAGGATTATAAATCTATTGTTTTGCTGCTTGTTGACAACTTGAGGTTGTTTGATTCTTAATCCCCTTCCTCAGCAACTAAACTAAAGCTTTGACAAGTGCAAAGACTCGTGTCTGAACGTTTTACGTGCTACTACATACAGACTGAAAGGTATGGTTATTTTTCATTTGTAATTGTGATAATGGAAATTGTTAAGCACGTTGAGCATGAGTTAATGGAAGTGCGCTATATAAATGCAACATAATATTATAATTACTACTACACCAAAACTTATGTGACAACCGTTTATAAAATTAAATAACCCCAAATATTTTGAAATCATAGTTGCTGAGTGTTTGAAAACACTCGTAAGCGTTGTTATTTTTTCTTCTTGAAAAAATTGAAAGCACTGAACAAATTGTTCTGCACCTTATAAACGTTGTCTATTTGAAAAAGATGTATTCCCTTGTTGTTGTTTTTTTTATCTGTTTATCCCTATTTAATTTTTTTTGTATGTGGAAAACGTGAATGTGAAGAACAGAAGGAAGAGGAGACAAAGAGGAAGAAGGAGGATGGATAGAAAAAATAGAAGGATAAAGGAAGAGTCTAAAGTGATGATGATGATGATGATGACGATGATGATGATGATGATGATGATGATGATGATGATGATGATGATGATGATGATAATGATGATGATGA